>WBZZ01002053.1:102500-120000 GCA_019918135.1 Paulinella micropora
CCTGGCCCCGCCTGGTACTAGGGAGCTTTGGTATCGCCTGTATCAGTCCCTTCCGTGCAAACATCACGACTTAGCTGGGCATCGGGTTAGTACTTTACCCACAGATTTCCTGGTTGACGAAATCAGAAGCTCCTTTTTTCTGACAGTAGTCGATATTTCATCTATCTATCTATCTATCTATCTATCTATCTATCTATCTATCGATCTATCGATCTATCTATCTATCTATCTATCTATCTATCTATCTATCTATCTATCTATCTATCTATCTATCTATCTTTGTAGCATCTGTCACTAAATCCTTTTCTGCAAATGCCCACTGTTCTAGTCGCTCTCTATTATTATTATTATTATTATTATTATTATTATTATTTATGGACACCGTGATAGCCCAGTGGTCAAGTTCTACCATCTGGGCCCTGTCGCCAGTTCGATTCCCGTCGGTGCCACCAGTATTTTCATTGAACATACCGGTCTATTTCTGGACCAGTATTTTCATTGAACATACCGGCCCGTCTGGAAGTGTTGGAACTGCCCTTGCGGGGTTGTCATTAGAGCTTATCGTCAATTCTTCGTACTCCCCTCACGGGTGAGACGATGGAGGCGCATGTGCAGAAATGCATCAGCCATTGACAGAGAAGCACTATTATTATTATTATTATTATTATTATTATTATTATTATTATTATTATTATTATGGAGGGGTGCACAAGATGGCACTCCATGGGAAGAGGAGGTGGTTGGGCCTCTCCCCACGAAGGTGACCGCTTGGGGAGGGCGGTCACCGGGATATGCGCAACTCTCAACTGGGCATTTACTCAGTAGGGGTTCGGCCAGGCAGGTTGTGGGGTTGTCTGTTGGATTGTTGGTTGGCTCGTTTTTCTTGGCTGTTGGTTTGGGTCTGGTTTCCTGGTTAGCCCATTTTCGCCGAATTTCCTGCCGAGTAAATGCCTGGGGGCTTCCAGTTCCGGTTTGGTGATCTTGTTGAGGTGAGCATTCGGAGGAAACAGTACCGAGATGGGTTGAAGATAGGATTCACATTGAGCCGAGATGGGGCTGAGTTGACCTGTTCCAACTCGGCTCCATTTCGGCTTCATGTTAATCCTATCTTCATCCTATCTGGGTTTTGTCTCCTCCCTATCTTCGCTTCTTCGGGGTTGCCTAACTGGAACACATGATGAGCGCACGTTGGAGAGGGGCTTCAGTCGGTCCCAATGCCTTGCCAGTGCCTTGCTGCGTTGCCGTGCCTTGCCCCATGCATTCACACCCTCCACCGTTGCATTTCTAACTGAGCAGCTTCGGCTGGGATTACTATACTTGTCTGTAAGACCCTATAGGTACCGCTAGGTTCGCGCCTTCTATACCCACGTGGGGGAAGGAGTTTCAGCGGCACGCCGTCCGATCTGGCTCCACTCGGGGACACCCGTACCTCATGATGTGTATTGTTAGGAGCAGCTGAAAGTCCATAAGGCATGAGAGTAGAGGCGTTGGCGATGCGATGGAGAGTGTGTGTAGTGCGTGAGGCAGGTTCTGGCGACGCTGGGGGTGCTGGCGGGCGCCGAAGGGCACGAAGCGACGCGGCAGCGACCAGTGACACCGGCGGAAATGCGTGTAGTGTGTGTTGCAGATACCGCCGATGCTATTTGCATGGACGGGCGCTTTCCTCGGCGTAAAGAGGCGCGGCGGTGATGGCCAGCGACATTGGCCGTCTACTACTCTCAATGGATTACAAATACGCGAAGCACGGAGCTACCACTGTGGCCCTTATGGGACAAGGTAGAATCGCCGAAGACCTGGACAATCCCCGTGGGAATGCCTCTTCGACGGGCTCTGGCCCGATGTCCCAGGATGGGAGGATGAGGGCTCGCGTATATGACGGAATTCCTGAACCACGTGGAGAGGCTATCTTAGCTGCGCCTCATCCTTCCTCCCCAAACCTGGCACACGGGTCGGCGCTTCAACATAAGGCGAGCGGCGCTATATGGCAGATGGCACCGCCGCCTCGACGGTACCGGCGGGTAGATCGGTACGACAAGGACGGGCGTAATCTGATTGTCTGGGGGCTCTCAGAACGCGCCAATCTACAGGAGATCGCCTCCAAAATGAGCGGTCTTGGTCTGGTGGTCCCGGTAATGGAGTGGCAAGGCCAGCGAATGTCTCGTCACCTGGAGCTGGTCTACGAGGACGATGACAGCAGGCAGACGGCGTTGCAGCAACTCAAACATCTCAAATTCTTCGGCAGAGGGGTCAATGTGGCCCTTGGGCGCAGGTTCAGGGACAGGGAACGTGTCCGAAGGCTTATTCGCATCCATCTGCGTGGGGAAGCGGCGGTCCGGAAGGAGGAAGCTGCGACGGGATATCGCGTCTTGCCTCTGCATGAAGAATGTGTCGATGATGTGCAGGTGGTGTCTTCGGAATCGGCTGCCGATGCACCTAAGTGTGTGTCTGAGTGTGCTGATGCGTATGTGGTGCCCCTGCATTCGGCGGCCAGTGCAGTGGGGGACCAACCTGCGCAAGCACCTGCAGAGGGGGGCAGCACGAGGGCGGAAGCCAAGCGCGGCCGTCGGGTCCGGAAACGAGCCAAGAAGCACCGCTCCAAGCAGTTCGATACCGGCTTCAAGCTACTCGTCGCGAGTCACAACTGGCAGGGTAAAACGGGATACGACAACGTAGGCACGGCGGAATGCGCATCATTCTACAAGCACGAGGGATGGCTAGTCATCGGGGCTCAGGAGCACCGCATGGGCAAGAAGCAACTTTCCAAATGCAGCCTGGATGGATTCCGGATTTTTGGAAAACCTGCGGAGGTCAGCGAGAAAAATCGCTGCAAGGGTGGGGTTCTATTCGCGGTGGCTAACTTCCTTGGTCCGTATTGCAACCTGGTGTCAGCCCCCGTCGACCACCGGCAGCAAGTGTGGCTGCGTATCGCCTCGGGTGTTACCGGCGCTCAGGATATCTATGTGGGCAACGGCTACTTTCCCCAGGAAACGCAGGAAGAAGAGTCGTCAGAGGCGTATGCGGCCTGGCAGGCAGCTATAGCATTTTTTGGAGCCAAAGGTCTTGTGGTCACGGTGGCGGATGCCAACGCGAAGCTCGGGCCGGCATGCAGCCGAAAAGAGGAGGGCATCGTCGGTCAGCACGGGGAGGTCGATGATAAGGGAGCACCGGTACGTTCGGAGAACGGCAAGAGACTCGCGGCTGTCCTCGTCGCTACGGGCCTGCGAAATCTGAGCGGCTTCTCGTGCCCAGTGGAAGGGTCCTACTGGTGGTCCCGGCGTGAGCAGCGTGGCATGGGCACAGGCAAGCACCTCCTCGATTACATCTGCGCGTCGCCTGGCTTGGCATCTGGAGCAAAGTTCGGAGTATGCGAAGATGATCTTGATACGGACCACAAGGCAGTATGGGCCGAACTGACGTGGTGCGGCCAGCGCCGGCCAAAGCGGGCTGCGAAACCTTACAAGTCCTTTCGTGTTGATAAGCTTATTGGTGCTGGTGTCTCGGGTAATGATCACGCTGCGAAGCAAGCGCTGGATTATCTACGCGACAAGTTCGATGACGTATTCCAGCATTGCCTACAGAAGCTTGGAGTGCATCAGCTGCCTGAGCTTGACCTATCGGGTGGTGCCGACAGCCAACGGGTGGTAGATGACGTCACCGAGCGAGTGGCGCAGTCCTTCCGAATGGTGGCGCACCGGGTCCTTGGCTCCAGATGTATACGACCCCGTTTCACCAACAATTGGTTCGACGGGGAGCTAAAGGAGCTCATTCAGCAGCGCCGGGAGGCCTACGCAGCATACAGGAGGGATGAATCGAATGCGGAAGCCCGTCTGAATTGGCTACGGCTCCGCAAGGAAATTCGGAAGGCAACTCGGGCCAAGAAGTCCGCCTCCTTCAAGCAAGTGCAGGAAGAAGCGGTCAAATGTCAACGCGAGCAATCCTCAAAGCGCTTTTGGCTACTCGCGAAGCGGCTTGGCGGGGCACGCAGAACGAAGGTCTCCGCGCCGGTGCAAAGGGAGGATGGCTCACTGGCGTGTACGCTGCCGGAAAAGGTCGCTCGGTGGGAGGAATTTCGGAAAAATTCGGTGAAGCCACGGGAAAATCCGGCAAGTGCGGCTGTTGTGGTGGAGTGCTGTGCAGAAGCAGGCTCGCTGGAGTGGGAGGAAGCCGAAGCTAAGCGGCAGTTCCACTGGAACGATCGCTTCAGAGATGAGGTGGCCCGGGCTATGAAGGAGCACGAAGTAGGTGAAGACACTTGCGAAGAGCTGGACAAGCCGTTCACGCAAGAGGAGGTCCTTGCAAGGCAACGTGCCCTGAATAACCACAAAGCTTGTGGCGAGGACAAAGTGAAGAACGAGATGCTCAAGTATGGCGGCGCCTACATCAATGGCTACTTAACGCAGTACTTCAACTGGATTCAAGAAGCCGAGAGGACTCCAAAAGCTTGGGGCAAGGGAATCATCGTCAATATCCCCAAGGGTGGGGATCCTACGGATCCTGACAACTGGAGGGATATCTCGATTATTAGTTGCCTTGGTAAGCTGTATCTGTCCTTATCTACTCGTCTAACGCTCTTCGTGGATGGCCCGGATAAGCTACGTCCAGAGCAGGGAGGCTTCCGCCCGGGGCGTCGCACTACGGATCAGGTCTTTACCCTTTGGCAGAGGTTGAAGGGGCGTCAGGAGCAGAAGCGGGAGTCGTATGTCCTGTTCGTCGATCTACGCAAGGCTTTCCCGTCTGTTTGGAGAGATGGCCTATTTGAGAGGCTCTGGAAGCTGGGTGTAAGGGGCAAGTTCTGGCGCACGCTACGCAGGTGCTACGAGCAGACTTCGTCGCAAGTGCTAGTTGATGGAGCACTCACCCCCGAAGTACTGGAGGGTGTAGGCGTCCAACAGGGGTCCCCTCTCTCTCCCACACTCTTCAACGTCTTTATGGATGAGCTGTGTGATCGGCTGGCGAGTGCCCTCAAGATCACGGATGTGAAGCGGCTGAACGACATCAAGGCACTTCTATACGCGGACGACGTGGCCCTCATCGCTCACAGTCGCACCGAGCTCCAGAAGATGGTCAATGTTGTGGCCAAGTTCGCGGAAGATTACCGGCTGGAAGTCAACTTGAAGCCCGGCAAGACGGAAATCATGCCCATTTACACGTCGAGCAAGGCGAAACGACCAAGTATCAGGGAGCGAGGTGAGCCCGTGGTGTGGTTTCGCGGCCAGAAGCTTTGTGTCACCAGTCAGTACAAGTACCTGGGAGTGGTTATCACCGACGACCTGAAGTGGAAGGAGCAGGCCCTGCGGGCTACGCGTGTCACTGAAGTCGCCACCGCAGGTTGGTACTCTTTGTGGTGTGCAGGTGAGATACAAGCTAGGTATCGTCTCATGTGCTGGAATCAACTTGTGGGGGCCAAGCTGAAGTACGCCTTCGATGTCTGGCGTGCCCCCGTATCGCAGCTCACCAAGCTGGAGGCAGCAATGCTGCGCCCCATGAGGATGATTCTCGGCATCAGCCCTAAGACAAGCAAGTGGATTACACTCTTTCTGGCGCGCTCTTTGAGTGCGGAGCGTTTGCGGCGGGCGGCGCAACTGAAGTTCTATGGACGGCTGCGTGTTCTACCGGAGAAGCGATTTCCTGTCATCGCATCTCAAGTCAAATCCGACTGGACTGCGGAGGCCGAAGGCGCTATCAGGGACTCAATGGATCTACAACAAGGGCTTCAGGAGCTCCTAAATAGCTCAGAGAAGGACCTCGAGGGTTGGTGTTCGACTGTGGACAAGTGGGCCCTTCAGCAGGACGTCAAGATGGTGCAGCAACTGATGTGGGACAAGCGAGAGGCAGGCAGCGATCTTACTGATGGCCTGCGAGTCATCCTAAGACAAGTCTTTGGAACTAAGGAGTTCCCAAGATGGGTAGCCCTTGATGATGCGCATTATAATCTGCTTCGGAGAAGGTTGCTCAGCTGCAACAACCGCCTTCGGTTGTACCGCAGCAAGTTGGTCAGTGGCATGTCCCCTCGCTGCTTCTGTTGTCATGATGATGTCAATGAGTCCCTTGCGCACTTCTTATGGGATTGCCCCATGCATGAGGGGAGACGTAAGCAGCTGTTGCTGAGTATGCAGAGGCTCGGTGGCATGGCTGTGGGGGGTGCTGAGGGGGATGGAGGGAGTGAGGAGGGTGGTGAGGTCGTAGGCGGTGAGGTTGTGGTGGAGGATGTGTTGCTTGGGCGGGAGCGGGAGGGCTCTGTGCGGCAGAGTTGGGATGATATGTCGCCTGTGGATCAATCACGATTGTTTTGTAAGCTTTTTCAGGGGAAGTCGCGCTTTCGCAGTAACTTTAGGCTTGCTGCGTTGTTAGGGGTTACAGCGTTGCGTCCCCCTCCAAAGTTGGATGTGTTGTTTGGATCATATGTGTCTGAGTGTTGGTCTGCTAGGGAGGGTAAAAGGGAGGAGCTTGGGGTGGAGGATGAGGGCGAGGTGATTGACCTCACTGAGGTTCCATCAGCTTCTGTCCCACCCTCTCCCCCAAGTGACGTTGATGTTGCGCGGCGCGGCCGTCCGCGCAGTGTGGACGTCCTGGCTAGAGAGAGGGGTTCGGGAGCGCAGCGTAGTGTCTCCGAGTTCTTCTCTTCAGCTAACACCCTCGCATCTAGCTCTTCATGCACTTCACAGCCCCCATCTGCCCCTGCTGTTGCTGTTGCTGCTATGTCTGTTTGGTGTTCTGACAATGCGTTGGGATCGGCTGACCCCGGTGACCCAATGGAGGCACATGTCCAGGATCTGGATCTGATGCTATAGTCTGAGGAAGCCTATTATTATTATTATTATTATTATTATTATTATTATTATTATTATTATTATTATTATTATTATTATTAGGGAGTACATAGGCCATCGGTCCTTTCCATGGGCTGATTGGTGTAAAGCTCCTAGAGTAATGTTCTATGCCGTCACTTCCTTTATTCCACCGATTGTTGTGGAGACTTTCCTTATGGAATGGAGGACTGGATGCACATGGCCTTTTGGCTCAGCAATTGGCAGGAGATACACTATTATTATTATTATTATTATTATTATTATTATTATTATTATTATTATTATTATTATTATTATTATTATTATTGGACACCGTGATAGCCCAGTGGTCAAGTTCTACCATCTGGGCCCTGTCGCCAGTTTGATTCCCGTCGGTGCCACCAGCCAGTATTTTCATTGAACCTACCGGTCCGTCTGGAAGTGTTGGAACTGCCCTTGCGGGGGTGTCATTAGAGCCTATCGTCAATTCTTCGTACTCCCCTCACGGGTGAGACGATGGAGGCGCATGTACAGATTTGCATCAGCCATTGACAGAGAAGCACTATTATTATTACTATTACTATTATTATTATTATTATTATTATTATTATTATTATTATTATTATTATTATTATTGACTGACACGGGGGGGTGGAGAACCTCGAACAAGGGTATTGGAGGCTTATGTCCGTTGAGGATATGCCATTAGCTGCATCAGTACGCCTCAGATATAGTATTATTATTATTATTATTATTATTATTATTATTATTATTATTATTATTATTATTATTATTATTATTATTATTATTATTATTATATTATTATTATTATTATTATTATTATTATTATTATTATTATTATTATTATTATTATTATTATTATTATTATTATTATTATTATTATTATTATTATTGGACACCGTGATAGCCCAGTGGTCAAGTTCTACCATCTGGGCCCTGTCGCCAGTTCGATTCCCGTCGGTGCCACCAGTATTTTCATTGAACATACCGATCCGTCTGGACCAGTATTTTCATTGAACATACCGATCCGTCTGGAAGTGTTGGAACTGCCCTTGCGGGGGTGTCATTAGAGCTTATCGTCAATTCTTCGTACTCCCCTCACGGGTGAGACGATGGAGGCGCATGTGCAGAAATGCATCAGCCATTGACAGAGAAGCACTATTATTATTATTATTATTATTATTATTATTATTATTATTATTATTATTATTATTATTATTATTATTATTATTATTATTATTATTATTATTATTATTATTGTGCCACCAGTATTTTCATTGAACATACCGATCCGTCTGGACCAGTATTTTCATTGAACATACCGGCCCCCGTCTGGAAGTGTTGGAACTGCCCTTGCGGGGGTGTCATTAGAGCTTATCGTCAATTCTTGGTACTCCCCTCACGGGTGAGACGATGGAGGCGCATGTGCAGAAATGCATCAGCCATTGACAGAGAAGCACTATTATTATTATTATTATTATTATTATTATTATTATTATTATTATTTGGAATGTTGACTGTGACATATTTGAGGGAAATCCCGATGAAAAAACCTAGTCACACTTGCTAAACAGAGTTCCAGCCCAATGGCCTCAAGGCGTTAAACTGTGACGCCAACTCATAACCCTTTGGTGGTAGATGCTGGGGAGGAGGGTCGTTGCGCGCGTAAAAGATCTTAAACTGCGCATATGCTGGTTGATAGCCCAGGACCCAGCAGACACCAGATTGTTATGGGTGGGGTTTCGAGGCAGCTCTAGCAACCGCGCTTGGTGTATGCACTTGCACATTCGGTGACGTCTTGCAAGAGGTTGCTGGGACTGCGGAATAACCTCGGCTTAGTGCAGTCTTGCCCTCAGGAGCTCCATCGGTGGCCCCGATCATCAGGCGAGAGACTGACACGGGGGGGTGGAGGACCTCGAACAAGGGTATTGGAGGCTTATGTCCGTTGAGGATATGCCATTAGCTGCATCAGTACGCCTCAGATATAGTATTATTATTATTATTATTATTATTATTATTATTATTATTATTATTATTATGGACACCGTGATAGCCCAGTGGTCAAGTTCTACCATCTGGGCCCTGTCGCCAGTTCGATTCCCGTCGGTGCCACCAGTATTTTCATTGAACATACCGGTCTATTTCTGGACCAGTATTTTCATTGAACATACCGGCCCGTCTGGAAGTGTTGGAACTGCCCTTGCGGGGGTGTCATTAGAGCTTATCGTCAATTCTTCGTACTCCCCCTCACGGGTGAGACGATGGAGGCGCATGTGCAGAAATGCATCAGCCATTGACAGAGAAGCACTATTATTATTATTATTATTATTATTATTATTATTATTATTATTATTATTATTATTATTATTATTATTTGGACACCGTGATAGCCCAGTGGTCAAGTTCTACCATCTGGGCCCTGTCGCCAGTTCGATTCCCGTCGGTGCCACCAGTATTTTCATTGAACATACCGGTCTATTTCTGGACCAGTATTTTCATTGAACATACCGGCCCCCGTCTGGAAGTGTTGGAACTGCCCTTGCGGGGGTGTCATTAGAGCTTATCGTCAATTCTTCGTACTCCCCTCACGGGTGAGACGATGGAGGCGCATGTGCAGAAATGCATCAGCCATTGACAGAGAAGCACTATTATTATTATTATTATTATTATTATTATTATTATTATTATTATTATTATTATTATTATTCCATGATATATATGTCGACTTGCATCTGAATTATTATTAATTACTATTCATCTTGACATGCTATGCAATAAGTGATCATCACTAACGTCTAAGTGACAATGACTAACTTCTAAGTGACCATCACTAACCTCTAAGTGACCATCTCTAACTTCAAAGTGACCATCACTAACTGCTAAGTGACCATCACTACATACTATATGGCTTTCACTATCAATTTAGTAATCATCACTGCCAAGTAAGTGACCAGGGACTCACAGGAAAGGAGTCAGTGTTCCCCACTGTAAGCGATCGAGCTTATATCCATAGCGCTCCAGAAACCACCCGCGATAAGAACGACTGTAAGAAACTGTAAGCGGTTGTCCACAAAAAATATCATGTAACGATTGAACGTACACTTTATACGTCGATTTTGATTGCTCAAAGACGACAAATTTGCAGTTTGGAAGATCGGGATTCGTTGTGTTGAACTAAGAAACCTCCACCCTTTGTCAATGCCTTATGCCCCGCTTCCAGATTTTTTTGGCACTGACTAACTATTTCATCGCATATATTGGGGTACAACAAGCGAAACTCCACCCTCCTCGATAGCAAGGACATAGCTATACCCAAGTGCTTGTTTCGGGGAACTAGTCGACACACCATCGTACCTGAGCAACAATGTCTTCGCGTGACATAACAGAGATCCAAACCAGTTGGGATGTTTGGGAACAACTGCAACTCCCAATCCGGAGGCGCCGGGAATACAAACAAGAGAGAAGAATCCACAGTCCAGCAAGCGTGGCTTGCTTGCACGCGAACTAATATTCTTGCGAGTAGGGTCAAAATGTTCTTTTACCCAACGCGCACTTACCACCAACTAACATACAACCAATAGTGACTCGCTACGATTATTCATACTACTAACGGTGGGTGGGCGGTGGTGGTGATGGGTGGGTGGGGGTGGGGGGGGGGGGGTGAGGTGGGGACCAGGTCACGCTTGAATTCGATAATTGCTGGAGCGGCCTTTTTTTGCTTCCCAGTTCCCTTTCCAGCTCCCTTTGCTTTCGATTTCTCCTTTCCCTTTTTCTTCCCACCTACATGACACATGTACATTGCACACAATAAGGGTTAATTAGTGACGACATGATTTTCCCTCATGCCATACAACGGGACAGCGTAAAGCTGTTCGCCTGTCGACAAGCACACTCAGCGTAAGTCCATCGCAAAGAAATTGACCATCACTACAAAGCAAGTAGTAAGTGATCAGCACTACACTACACCATCACTACTTACTTGTTGTTAATGATCATCACTCGGTTGTTAGTGCCCATCACTCAACGTATAGTCATGGTCAGTAATACATGACATAGTAAGTGATGCGCACTGAATGGGTAGTGATGGTCACTGCGTTTTATTTTATAGTGATCGTCACTATGGTTAGTGACCAGCACTACGCATAAATATTTACTTCCCATCACTAAGTTGTTAGTGCCATCACTTAGTATGTAGTCGTAGTTACATAGTCACTGACAGTTTAGTGATGACCACTCAATTTGCAGTGTTCATCACTAGGTAGTTGTAGATAGCTATAGTGATAGCCACTATATATTTCTGTGACCATCACTACTTATTCGTTGTTAGTGATCATCACTCGGTTGTTAGTGCCCATCACTCAACGTATAGTCATGGTCAGTAATACATAACATAGATACAATATACATACATCATTGCATGCATACAGACATACATATATACATACATGCAAACATACAATTGTAGAATATACATACATACATACATACATACAATGATACATACAAAACACTTAGTTTCCAAGGACGCCCAGGGTCAGTGAGGTCGGAGATATTGGAGACAGCTCCTTTCGACGCATCGAAAGACGCTGATGAAGACTGCGCTGCATTCTTGGAGTCCGAGGTAGATAGGTAGATAGGTAGTAGGTAGATAGATAGATAGCTAGCTAGATAGATAGATAGATAGATAGATAGATAGATAGATAGATAGATAAATAGATAGATAGATAGATAGCTATAGATAGATAGATAGATAGATAGATAGATAGATAGATAGATAGATAGATAGATAGATAGATAGATAGATAGATTAGATAGGTACTAAGGTAGATAGGTAGATAGGTAGATATAGATATAGATATTTAAAATGTGCGTGTATCTGTGTATCTTTGGATAGATAGATAGATAGATAGATAGATAGATAGATAGATAGGTACTAAGGTAGATAGGTAGATAGGCAGATATAGATATAGATAATAATATTTAAAATGTGCGTGTATCTGTGTATCTTTGTATCTATGTACTCCGTTCCTGTGAGTACCTGGTCACTTACTTGGCAGTGATGATTACTAAATTGATAGTGATGATTACTAAATTGATAGTGTGGTCACTTAGAATTTCATGATGGTCACTTTGAAGTTAGTGATGGTCATTTTGAAATTAGTGATGGTCACTTTGAAGTTAGTGATAGTCACTTAGAAGTTAGTGATGATCACTAAGAAGTTAGTGATGGTCACTTAGAAGTTAGTGATGATCACTTAATGCATAGCATGTCAAGAGGAATAGTAGTAGTAGTAGTAGTAGTACTAGTAGTAATAATAATAATAATAATAATAATAATAATAATAATAATAATAACTCTCTCTGTGTGTCTCAAACACATACCCTCTCACTCCTCTCTCTCTCTCTCTGTGTCTCTCTCTTTCTCTCTCTGAGACTTTCTCTCTCTCTGTCTCTCTCTCTCTCTCTCTCTCTCTCTCTCTCTCTCTCTCTAGGTTACCGTCGCAGGCATCACGGACGCGTCTTTGAACAGGCACTTGATCAATCAGTTGTGTGATCTTGTCGCGCTCCATTATTTCCCCTATATATATGCCAACAGGAAGATAGATAGTCTGATCTCTCTCTCTCTTTCTCTTTCTCTCTCTCCCTCCCTCCCTCCCTCCCTCTCTCTCTCTCTCTGTATATATATACACATACATACAAATATATATATATATATATATATATATATATATATGCGTCCACTGACTATGCTGCTTTTCTTTCTCTCCTTTTTGTAGTGTGTAGCTTACAGCCAGTGGGTGCAACACGCTACGAATGTTATCAATAAGGGGTGGGGGGGGGGCCTAGGCCTGAGGATACCACGCGACGTTACTTGCGTTTATCAAGGGGTGGGATGGGGGGGGGGGGGGGGGGGGGGGCCTAGGCCTGACGATATTTTATGAACGAGTGGGCCCCTGGTCGGCAAACATTGTCAACGCAACGGTCTTCTGGCGGATGCGCTTGCCCTACACGAAGCCCAAAAAGGTCTCTCCCTCCCTCCCTCTCTCTCTCCCTCCCTCCCTCTCTCTCTCTCTCATCACTGAATATGTAGTGATGGGCACTTAATGTGTAGTGTCCATCACTAGATACTTGTAGATAGTGATAGTCACTATGGCCAGTGACCATCACTACTGTAAATAGTGATAGTCACTATGGCCAGTGACCATCACTACTTATTCGTTGTTAGTGATCATCACTCAGTTGTTAGTGCCCATCACTAAACGTATAGTCATTTCAGTATTACATGATATAGTAAGTGATGCGCACTACATGGGTAGTGATGGTCACTGCGTTTTTTCTTTATAGTGATCGTCACTATGGTTAGTGATCAGCACTACGTATAAGTGTTTAGTTCCCATCACTAAATAGTTAGTGCCCATTACTTAGTATGTAGTGACGATCTCTCTTTCTCTCTTTCTGTATAGTGCTATCACTATCTACAACTATCTAGTGATGAACACTACATATTAAGTACCCATCACTAAACTGTCGGTGACTACGTCACTATGACTACATACTAAGTGTATATATATATACATATATATATACATACATGTGTGTGTGTCATTTTCATTTGTATATGTATATACATATATAAAATATAATATTATATTATATTATATATATATTATTATATATATATATATATGTATATATATATGTGTGTGTGTGTATGTATATATATATATGTATATATATAATACATATTATACATATTATATATATATGTATGTATGTATATGTATACATATATATATATATAGAGAGAGAGAGAGTTAGGCAGGAAAGCAGACAAAATTATGTTTGCTCCCTACCTAACCTTCTAGTGTGTGTGTGTGTGAGAGAGAGAGAGAGACTGTCGTGTTTGTAGATGTTGTTGCATTGAAACAAAAGAGAAAAAAGAAAAGAAAAACTGTGTCAGACACACATACACACACAAGCACACACACATACACACACGAAATACAAATGCAACACTAAAAATAGTCAAATACATGCAAACATATACGCACAAATAGATCCAGATACTAAGACAATAATACCAATAGCAGTTGCATTATGTGCATGGTGAATCAAATATTTCTATCCGTTAAATTCGAAGTTGGGACCGTGCGCTTTGAGGTACCTGTCAGTATAACAACAACACAGCAAGAAACAACAACAACAACAACAACAACAACAACATTGTCAACAGCAGCAACAACAGCAACAACAGCGCGCTAGCAACAACAGCAGCAGCAACGGTGTTGCAAAAGCAAAGTTTCGATAGATTTTTATTTGTCGTCCGGGCCGGCCTGATCATGAATTGCGGGCCGGCCTGACAAAAATGACTGCTCTGCATTTTCAAATAATTGTTTCTCTAGCGCCGCGAGGGTTCTAGCCTCGTTTCTTGACGTGTTATAATATATTTGTGTATGTTGTTTCTAAAGATACTAAAATATTTGAAAAATCTCGGGTATTTCATATGTTATATCATCAAGTATTCCAGTAATTCTATTGGTGTTAGTGATGGACACTACCCTCTTAGTGATGGGCACTAGACTCTTAGTGATGTGCACTAGCCTCTTAGTGATGATCACTATAGTGGTCGTCATCATAAGGTATATTGTCTAGTCACTACCTTAGAGACACACACAGGGAGAGTTATTACTATTATCATTATTATTATCATTATTATTATTATTATTATTATTATTTGACACCGTGATAGCCCAGTGGTCAAGTTCTACCATCTGGGCCCTGTCGCCAGTTCGATTCCCGTCGGTGCCACCAGTAGTTTCATTGAACATACCGCTCCGTCTGGACCAGTATTTTCATTGAACATACCGGTCCGTCTGGAAGTGTTGGAACTGCCCTTGCGGGGGTGTCATTAGAGCTTATCGTCAATTCTTCGTACTCCCCTCACGGGTGAGACGATGGAGGCGCATGTGCAGAAATGCATCAGCCATTGACAGAGAAGCACTATTATTATTATTATTATTATTATTATTATTATTATTATTATTATTATTATTATTATTATTATTATTATTATTATTATTATTATTATTATTATTCCTCTTGACATGCTATGCATAAAGTGATCATCACTACCTTCTAAGTGCACATCACTAACTTCTAAGTGACCATCACTAACTTCTAAGTAACCATCACTAACTTCGAAGAGACCATCACTAACTTCGAAGTGACCATCACTAACTTCAGAGAGAGAGAGAGAGAGAGAGACTTTCGAGCCTTTCTCCCAGTCAGTCATCCCATGCGCACTGATGCTCGTTATGGACCACCCTGTACCACGGCTTCATCCCGAAACAAGACAGCTGAGTGGCATGCTGCTCGAGCGTCGGACGTGCGACAACATGACCAAGGTCTTCGTCCGTTCCAAAAGCCTCACCATTCTCAAGGTGTCAAGTTTGATAATGCATGCCAATGAATCCCTGCCTTCAATTCTGTGCTGGATATGATGGTTGATGGAATGCACGTTGATGAAAACGCAGTTGCGCATATTGTTGCAATGACGTCAGATGACTCTGAAGGAAAGAAACATCCCAAACACAAGCCCCTGCCAGGTCAGCCAAGACTTGTACGCAGAGAGCGTGATGATTCCATTCTGCCTGATTATATGCAAAAGGGAGTGGATAGGTTGGTGGATGGTAAGGATCCAGCACCAGCACCTGACCAAGACATTCCTGTGGTTGATATTGATGCGTTATATGCGAGTGACAGTGAGGCTGAACAGAAACTGCCAGAAGCAAAACAAATACTAGAGGTGAATCTGGAATCATCAGATGATGAGGCAGACCAAGGTGGGTTGGACTCTATAGCTAGGCCTGACGCTCCTAGTCTAACCGAGATTTTTGCGGCCCCGGACGGTGAGGAAAGTAATGATAGCGATGCTGAGTACTTCTTGGATCAGCAGGAGAAAGTTGTAAGAAATTAATTGAATCCAGCAACATTTTAAACACAGTCTACCTTTTAAATAAAAACACTGATTATTAAAAATATCCAGTGACGCTCATATTTTACAGAGACAGAGTACAGATAACTTTAATATGATGTTCAATATAACTAGTTCCGGTCACTATGACCTTAGTGATAGACACTCAAAAGGTAGTGATGGTCACTAGATTATGACACTTAGTGATGATCACTAGACTTTTATTAGCTTGAGCGTGTACTGATCATCACTAAGACACATTCTAAACAAGATCACTACCCTAGTGCTCGTCACTATGAATTTTATCACGAACTTTTTTTAGTTTGTAACACATCACTAACGTAGTGATGATCACTACGTATTTCATCACTAACTTTCATCATAGATCACTAGCGTAGTGATGATCACTACGTGTTTCATCAATAACTTTCATTAAGATCACTAGTGTAGTGATGATCACTACGTATTTCATCACTAACTTTTTCATTTTTTTTCACTAATGCAAATAGGTAGTGATCATCACTACCCTCATCACTAAGTAAAAAATATATCACTAAGCTCATCACTAATAGCTTAGTGATGCATCACTACGTACTAAGTGATCATCACTACTTTTCATCCGTGTAGTGGTAAGACTCAAGATTAAATCTGTGTTCCAAGGTTTTATCATATGTCCAAGATTGCTTCTGTGTTCCAAGGTTTTATCATATATCCAAGATAGCAATCTTGGACTCAAGATCAATGATCTTGGAGCAGTGATTGTACAATCCTGGACACGTGCCTAGCCAAATCTCGCATCGGAAACGAGATTAAATCATGGATCCAAGACTTTAATCTTGGAGTCAAGATTTTTTCTTATGTCCAAGATTTTTCCCTGTGTCCGAGATTTTATCTTGGGTCAGTGATTTTGGTGTCAGAGATTGAATATCATGCGTTCAAGATTTGTATCTTGGGTCCGGGATTTTGAATCATATCCCAAGATTTTTGATCTCGGTTTCAAGAAAAAAAAATCCCGGAACTTAACCAAAATTTGAGGTCCGGGATCGTTAACCCCGTCCGAGATTTTTTTGTCCCGGTAGTGTCTAAGGGTTTGTTGTCACTTTGCTCCTTTGGAGGCTCACTATCCTCCTCGCCCTCTTGCTCTGCTTCATGAGCAATAATGCTTTCCCCACTTTCTATGTTTCCCTCCCTTGCTTCTTCTGCACCCTCCATCATGACTAGCCCATACTCTTCTTGCTGTCTTCCCCTTCAGACTTGTCTTCTTCTTCCTCTTCACCCTCCTCTCCTACTTCTCCCCTCATAAGAGTGACTCCTTTGGCTACTTTCTTTTTGAACTCTTGTCTCTTTGCTTTCCTTTTGTGGAGTTAGAGTGAGTTGCCTTTGGACTACTTCGATTGGGGCCTGACTTCTGTTTGGGGCAAAAACGATTTGTGTGTCCAGTCTGGTAGCAGTTATAGCATGTCGCTGTCAGCCACCACTCCTGCTCTGAACTATCACTACCATTCTTGTTGTCCTTGCCCTTCCCGTTCTTAGTCCATTTCTTGTTCTTCTCTCTCCTTTCTCCCTTCTCTCCTCCCTCTCCCTCTCCAAACAGGAGATTCGCTCCCTTACCCTCTCTCTTCCTCTCTTTCTCCTTCCTACGTTCCTTTCTCAGTCTCTTCTGCTTCGCTTCCCAGAACACGTAAATTTCTCTTGCCGACTCTACCATATCATCATG
>WBZZ01002053.1:125000-160000 GCA_019918135.1 Paulinella micropora
CGCCTACTTTTTTTCATCGGTCCAAATCAGAAAAGCTTTTTTAGATTTTTTTTTCTCCGTGCACATTTTTTTTTGGGAAGGGGACCTCCCCGGGGGGCGGGAGCTTTCCCTCCCCTCCCTCTTCGCTTCACTCTCCCCTTCCCCCGAAGAGGTTCCCGTCCCGAAGAAAAGTGTGCACGGAGAAAAAAAATCTAAAAAAGCTTTTCTGATTTGGATCGGTAAAAAAAAGTAGGCGCTGGAGCACCCCCTGATGCTGCTGGAGCGGGGGGCCTCTTCTGCTCCCCTTACTCACTCTCCGGGGTGACCTGCTCCAGCTGCCACAGGAGCTGCTCCAGCGCCTACTTTTTTCATCGGTCCAAATCAGAAAAGCTTTTTTTCTCCAAAGGGCTACTGGTGAGACTAAACTCCAATACTGCCACTTGAGGTGGAACGAGAGCAGAGGGTTTCTTGACTTGCGTGTCCTTGCCCATCAACCACTGGTTGCAGTTACCATCTCTAACGAGGAGTTCAAGAACTTCGAAGGAAAGTTCCTTGAAGATATGCTGAAAGCCGTCGACAGACTTTCGATTTGCTACGATTATCCCGAATCAAAAGTCTTTGTCAAAGCTTGCATTAAACTGCATGAATGCTTATTCAAGTACGTTGTTGATTGGAGGAAACTAAACGCAGTCTTTCAATTCGAAGGAAAGCGACAATGCCCCGAAATCGAACGCAATAAGATTTGCCGCGTTATTTGGCGAGAATGTGGGGCACTGCTGGGTTGGATCTGTCCGACTTGGAGGACGGCACGGAGAAATTCATCCTCAAAGGCGATAAATACCTGCCATTCAAGAGAAAGTATCGCACGTTCCTGCAAGAGTGTTTAAAGGACTACGATGCGTATAGTGCTTTCGTCACTACCAAAATGGTAGGCCCGACATACATAGTGTACGACGACGACTGCATTGACAGCTTGCTATGGCGAACTGAAGACGCGGTGAGCGGAGAAGAGGAACCTGCAGTTTAAATAAATTTTATTTCTTTTTTTTGGAGGGGGGGGGGGTATATTTGTTCGCTGTGCCTCGACTGATTGATTGTATGCCGGAGAATGGATGGTAATTACTCCGGAGAAGAGCGCGCGGGGGGCCATAGCGCCATCGGATCCAGCAAACGAAAGGTGGCAGCTTCTGGTATTCTTGCTTTTCCGTTAGTTTGATGAAGGTTGTTCACCAGGAACTTCTGATTGTCTACGCGAGCAAATGTGTAGCTCACAGCCTGGGCATTTGGCTGTTGTAACATAATGCATTTCCCATAGATTGGGTAGATGCGTTCCTTGTAAGCAATCCACCAGCCAAGCGCTGGAAAATTGCGCTCTCAGGTCAGCGATTTGGTTCAGGCGAAGACACTCTCGCGGCAGTTGGGGTTATCAGTGCTTTGTGCAAGCCCGTAATTATTGTCATTCGCGTCATTGTACAAGAGCATGTGAAAGCCAATCCTGTCATCGACAACTCCTCTTCAAAAGACTGCTTTTTGAACGACGTGCAATTACTGAAGCTCGAAGCGTTGAAAGGTCCAAAGGTTTGCAGCGCGGCGGCGCCAGGGCTACATTCCGCCAGCTGCAACGCCAGCCATACAGGTTCCGACACGTTTCCCTCCGTGGTTGCCACCACTGACAAACACTGGTGCGACTTCTCGTACAACAAGATTGCATCCGCAAAGCTGGTTAGATTAGGGCAAAGCAGCACACTCCCTTTCTC
Source organism: Paulinella micropora (assembly GCA_019918135.1). Classification (NCBI taxonomy): domain Eukaryota; phylum Cercozoa; class Imbricatea; order Euglyphida; family Paulinellidae; genus Paulinella; species Paulinella micropora. The sequence continues at coordinate 126,737 of WBZZ01002053.1, forward strand.
TTGTCGTGCGCCTGTCGGGGAGGAAGGAACAGCGGGGAAGGGCGCACTGAAAAAGTACAATCTACGCTGAATTGAATTTCGACAGTCTTAGACTTGGCACCGGGGGTTTACGAATGGAATGGGGGGGGGGGGCGGTGGAGAGAGAAAGTGAGGGGGAGGAGCGAGGGAAGAGGAAAGAGAAAAGGAAGGGGGGGGGAAGGGGGGGGGGGGAAGACGAAATGAGATCAACTTCCGTCAGAGAACTACTAGGAGAGAGAGAGAGAGAAGGGGCGGGGAAGGGTTTGGTGCACCCCACCCAGGCACTTGTCTGAGAACGAGCAGCACGCCCCCTTCCCCTTCGTGCACCCGTCGGAGAAGGAGCAGCGAGGGAAGGGCGCGCTGAAAGAGTAGAATCTACGCTGAATTAAATTTCGACAGTCTTAGACTTGGCACCGGGGGGCTACGAATGGAAGGGGCAGGAGAGGGAAGGGGGGAAGAGAGAGGGAAGGGGAAGGGGAATAGGACGGGAGAGATTCTGTGCCCCCCACCCATGCACCTGTCTGAGAGCGGACAGCACACCCCTCCCCCTCCGTGCGCCCGTCGGAGAAGAAAGAGCAGCGGAGGAATTGGGCGCGCTGAAGAAGTACAATCTACGCTGAATTGAATTTCGACAGTGTTAGCCTTGACAGAACAGCAAGTTTTACAATCCAACATTGGGGTCGAGAATATGTCGAAGAGTTCGCTTCATGCGCGTGGTGTAGAAAATACGGCAGTTCAGTGTCAGCTAGCCGCGCAAAGCCTGAGGAACTCGTAGCGAAAGGTTACGCATACCGCTGGACAGATACATCTTTATCAAACGGAGATAAATTTTATGTCATGTCAGTCCCACACAACCAGCGTACAACAGTGAGGGGGAGACCGTTTTGTCGATGCACGGGGGATAGAGCCTCTAGCAACGGTTAGAATTGCATTGGGCGATCTTCTTGCATTGCGTGATAGACAACAAGCATTTGTCTACAAACATACTAAAACTATCAAATCTTATGAAGAATAAAAACTCCAAGACATCGACCAGCGGGCTGTAGCCAGGGCGACTTTGGGCAACAACACGCGTCCAAACATTTTTGATTACAATTAAGCCACAAAGAAAAATAAATACATTAAGCGCCCCCCCCCCCTTCGCACCGCCTGCTCTCTTTCCCCTCTGGCCCCCCCCCTCCTTCACCGAGCGCTACGACGCAGGCGCCATCCCGGGCGCGAGCTGGTGTTTTTAGATATTGGAGCCAATGCGTGTTTCTATACTCTCCTGGCTGCTTCGCTCGGGGTCCGGGAATACTAAGCTGGCCGAGATTGTCCATCTTTGTGATGTCAAGCCCTATTACTCTGCCTTCTAAGCGGCTTGGTAATTCGATCTGTTTGATATCGTTGCACAGGGGAGTCATACAAAACAATTCTCCAAAAATGGAAAAAACTCAGCCCAAAATCAGAAGCATGTAAACTCGTCCGCGGCTCGACCCACACTGACAAGGCCGTCGGGCTGGTCCAAGACACAGGCTAATAGAATTCAGGAGACCCTCGCAAGATTTATTTGTTACGACAGAGAAAAAAAGAACAGAGCCAGGTGCCCAAACTCGTTTGGACTCAACACGAACAGCATCATGGTACGCAAGGACGGCGCGTGCCGTAGTAAAATGTTTAACAAGGATGCTTTCCAAAGCGACGTCAAAACCGTTGTTAGAAGCCTGGAGCTGCACGACGCACTCGCTCAGATGGGGGGGGGGGGGGGAGGGCAGGGGGGCGCTTCGCCGGTGTACAAGAAAAAACCACGCGAGAAAAAATTACTGAAAGAAAAAATTTTAATCTTGGCACTGAGAACGTGTACATGAAAAAGCGGGGTGTGCCCCCCCCCTCCCCGTCCTCCCTCTCGTCCCTCTGTTTCCCTTGCCCCCCTGCTATCCCCCCTCCCCTCGTCCCTTGTTTGCGCGTGCAAACGCGTTCAGAAGAAAACTTTCTTTTCCATTTTTCATATTTTCCTATTTCCGCAGATCTTGCGCACCGTGCTCGAGCACGACCCTGCGGCGGATGGGTGGGCGATGGTCAAGGTGCTAGGAGGACAAAAGCCTCACCACCACGACGGCGTCCTGTCTGTGCCATGGCTCGTCCACTGTGCGAAAGGTCAGAAAAATATGAAAAGAGGAAAAAAAATCTTTTTTGCTCGACAACAAAGGGAACAGACGGGGGGGGCGCCCCCCCTATCCCTTTCTTTTTTCCCTCCCTCTGAGCCCCCTGAGCCCGGGGGGCTCAAGGAGCAGGGGAATCGGGAGCGGGAGGGAAGGGGGAGGGGTAGGGGCGCCAAGAGAGTGCAAAAAAGAATACGCTTGAATTACAGCTCGGCGGTCTTACATTTTGGGGGCACTGCGAACTAGGAGCGGAGCACCGTGCTCCAGTACGGCCCTGTGGCGGATGGATGGGCGGTGGTCAATGTGCTAGGAGGACAAGAGCCTCACTACCCAGACGGGGTCCCGTCCGTGCCATGGCTCGGCCATCATCGTGCGCAAGGTCAGAAAAATATGAAAAACGGAAAAGAATTTTTTTTTGCCCAACAACAAAGGGAACAGACGGGGAGGGAAGAAGAGTAGAAAGGGGAGGGAAGGAGGAAGAAGAAGGGGGCGGGGTGTGCTTCCCCCCCCCCCCCCCCCTCTCGCCCCTTTTTTGCGCGTACAAAGGGAAGAGGCAGGGAAGGAGGAAGCACGAATTGTCTTAGTCCACTGTCTGAGAATCGGGAGCGGGAGAGGGAGGGCAGGGGCGCGCTTCGCCGGTGTAAAAAAAATTAATAAAAAGAAATACTTGACAAGGTTTTAATAATGGGCACTGAAAACCAAGAGAGGAAGGGGCCGGGGAGGATCAAGCTGTCTTCCTCCGTCCCCAAGGGTGTAAGAATTTGTCGAGCTTTAACAAAAAGATTGTAGAACTTCTTGGCGCGCTCCCTCCTCCCGCTCCCTGACAGGGGGGGGGGGGGAGATGCATAGGCATATCATGCTTGCCCCCTCCCCTGCCTCCTTCCTCCCCCTCTCCTAGTTCTCAGTGCCAAGATTAAAAACTTTGCCAGGATCTTTTTATTTTTGTACATTCTTAGCGCGCCCCTGCCCTCCCCTTTCCTCCCCCCCCCCCCTTTCATTTGCTAGTCCCCCGGTGCCAAGTCTAAGACTGTCGGATTTAATACATATGTTACCCTTTTAAGTTTTCAGTGCCAAGATTAAAACTTTGTCAGTGATTTTTTTTTCTTCTTTTTTGTACATTCTCAGCACACAAATAGCAGTAGATAGCACCCCGAAAAAACACGGCGGGCAACGAGTCACGCGCAGCACAGCTTGTATTTTTTTCAAAAAAGGAGTTTCTTTTACTTTTCTAGTAACACCCCACTTTAATCGGAGTCAGTGTTGTCATCCTCCTGGAGCTCTTCTTCTTCTACTTCTTCTTCGCCTGCGCGTGTGCGGGGCTGAGAGGGGGCACGGGGTTCCGCCGCTTGCAGCCTCTCCGAGTCGGCCACGGGCACGGGGCAATCAGAGCAAAGTGGCACCAGTAGATCTCCGCTGAGCCTGACGCTGGTCTGGTCGCAGGCCACGCAAGGACTGTTTATGTAAGAGGCGGCGGCCTGCAGCTCCACCACGCCGCAGGCGCTGCAAAAGCACTCCCAGCTGGGCATGCAGAAGGTAGTCGCCACCGCCTTGCAGCCGTGGGTAGCGCAGGTGTAGCGAACCGCCCCCCACTTGTAGCCCGTGGGGTCCAGACTCCTGCAGTACTGCATGGGCGTGCCGCAGTTCTGGCACGGCTGCTCCTTCCCGTCTGGGAGTATGACGTACTCGTTGGCTCGCAGGCAGGATTTGCGCAAGCAAAGCCACTTCTTCTCGGAAGCGCGCCAGATCCGGCGAGAGGACAGAGACTTTCCTTGCTCCAGGACGAGGCGGGCCTGGTTGACCTCAGCTTTGTACAAGCTGGGTAAGGCTCCTTGTAGAGCGTTGAAGCGCAAAGACTGGCACGGGGTCGCGGGCGGGCGCTGCTGCTGGCGCTGGTGTTTGGCTTCGGCGTGCTGAACTTGGTTGCAAGGCAGACACATGCGCGCCTGCCCATAGCCCTCCTCGCCGATGGCCAGTGAGCAGGCGTCAAACGGGTGGGTGGCACGGTCGCAGCTGAAGCGGTGGCAGCCGTCTGCCGCTATGCGCAGAAGGCAGCCGGGGCACCTTGCTTCCGTGGCCTGCGCAATCTTGTCCCAGTCGTACTGCTTCTTCTCCAGAGGTCTGGCGACGCTGCAGCCGGCGGTTGGAGAGCTGGGGACGCGCGTCGCCGAGTCCGCCAGCAACAACAAGGCTGCACCTGATTCCTGACCTTGGGGGAGATCGGGCAGAGGCGCTGGGGCGTGATCGTCTTCTTCTTTTTCCTGCAGCCCCCCTGCGCCGTCTTCTTGTGCGCACTCGTCGTCCAGGCCGCAGGGCGTACGCAATTGGAAGGGCGGCGAGGCCACGCCTGGCTGCAGCTCGATTTCCTCGCCCTCCACTTGCATTTCCACCTCGTGCGCACATTGCGAACCTTCCTGACCACCCCGGTCCTTGTCGTCGTCGTCACCCGAGTGCGGCTCCGGGCTAGCAAGACGCGCGCTCTCTGCGGAAGTTGCTAGCCCGGAGCTCTCCGTCTGAGCGTCGCTCGTCTTCTTCGGCAAAGGAACTGTGCCCCAGCGTCGTCGTCGCCCACGCTGCGCCCCGGGCGTTCGTAAGGCAGGAGTCAAGTTCGTCACCGTGAAGGGGCGGCTGCGAATCTTGCGCCCTCGTTGCGCAACTGCTAGGAGGCTGTGATCTCGTGCGGCCATGCGATTGGCAGCACGGCGCGCTCTGGCCCGGCACGAATCCTCAGCCTCCCCCTCGGCTCTCGACGATGGCAGCAGCTGCTTAGCTAAAGCGCGTCTGCGTTGCCTCATGAACAAAGTGCGTAAGACTCTTTTATGTTGTGCGAACGCACACTTAGGGGGGACGCCGTCCTTTCCCGAGCACTCACAGCTAAGTACTTAAAAGAAGTGTATTTTCGAACCAGTTTCAAGCGCATTGTGCTCAATGAATGATACAAGATCCGTCTGCAAACAAAAACAAGAACATGAAGCGAGCCGTTTTTCTTTGGGGGGGGGGGGGGGGGCTTGTTTCTTTTGTGCACAGCACACAAAAAAGGGGGGCGGATACACACACACTAAACGCCAAGGGTGCCGTGCGGTCTCTCCAAGAGAGGGCAACTTATGCAAAACTTTCCAACGGTTACAAAAGAAACCTCTGTCATCGGGACTAGCTATCCCCGTAAGCTCACAAACCCATCACCATCCTTGCTCTTGCTGCGAGCAGCAGCAAGACTTGAATGCCTTGCTGTTTTGCTAGTGAAGAGGCTGGTCATTGGCGCGTTGGATCTTAACGCCAACCAACTCTGGAGGTACAATCATATTTTGTAAATCTAGGGCATGCGCAAAACTAGCACAGTTAAGTACGTTTTTCGACTGCAGAACTTTTGTTTTCTTTTGCTTAGGCCTTCCAGACTGCCGAGGCAAAAGCCCTCATATTAGAGGCGAATACGTTGCAGCGAATTCTCAGGCACTGTCTAGGCGTTTCAATCTTAAGGGAGTGTCATTTTGCGAAGGAGTCTGCACATGGGATCGCCTCGGAAAAGCTTTTTTCGCAAGGTAACGCCTTTCGAGCCCGCTTCACACTTGAAGAATGTGCACATAATAAAATTTGTACCCGATCCATTTTTTGTACGACGGTATTTTGCGGTGGACTTTTTTGCCAAATAACAATTTTTTTTAACAAGAGCAAGTTGTGCTCGAGCGAAGAGTTGTTTTTTGGTCTGTGCGTCTTAATTTTGTATCTAGATTTCTAGTCTCAAAATCTTGTTTTCGTTTTGTGCGCAGATTTATCATTTCGTTGCTTTGTTGTGATTTTATTTTTCGATTTCGTGTTTTTGTTTTGTGTGCAGATTTCTCGTTTCGTTGTTCGGTCTTGATTTCGTGTTTCGATTTCGTGTTTTCGTTTTGTGCACAGATTTCTCGTTTCGTTGTTTCGTCGTGGTTTAGTGTTTCGATTTCGTGTTTTCGTTCTGTGCACAGATTTCTCGTTTCGTGTTTCGATTTCGTGTTTTCGTGTTTCGATTTCGTGTTTTGGCTCTGTGCACAGATTTCTCGTCTTGTTGCTTGGTCGCGATTTCGTGTTTTGATTTCATGTTTTCGTTCTGTGCGCAGATTTCTCGTTTCGTTGCTTGGTCGTGATTTCGTTCTGTGCATAGATTTCCAGTTTCGTTGCGTCGTCGTGATTTTTGTGTTTCGATTTCGTGGTTTTTTGCTCTTCTCAGATTCCCTGCTTTGATTTCGTCTTGATTTTTGTGGGCTAGTTTCGTGCACGGATTTTTTTGGCCTTGGTCTTGCGTTTTGTGTGTCTGTGTGTTTGGTGCTGTTATCTTGTAGTAAACGCGTTGTGTTCGGTGGTGGAAGAGTCGGCTAGCAAAAAACAGTGCAGGGAGTTTCAGAACCGCTGCATGCTCCTGCTTTGGTTTTGGGACAAGCAAAATATTCAAGATTCTGTATTGTGCAATTTGGGAACGGCCCGCCAACGCTCAATGCTCTCGCTGGTTACGTCGTCGCTCAGCAAAGGTCAGCAAAGATCTCACGGGAAATACACATTGGTGTTTATGTCATGTCTAGACCCAGTTCTTTTGACTCAGCTTCTTGCCGGAAGTGGCGAGCGCTTGGCTGACGAGCTCGAGCGCCTGAGTCAGATGTGCTGGACACGAGATGTCTACCTGTGCGACGTGGAGCAAGCCCTGAAACGCTCGCTACAGCCAGCCCACACGAAGAGAGCTCGACCCCCCCGAGTCGTGTCCAGCTCGGAGCTCGTCGTTGCGATCGATTCGACGCGAGAGTCCGCTGGCCTGGGACTACGCACCGACAGCTTGGAGCTCTGGCCAGGTGATGTTATCCCCTTTGCGGGCGCTATGAGGTCCTGTCTCACACCCTTCTCTCCCCCCTTGTGCACGCATACATCTTTGTCTGCTTTAGCAATCGCGCGCTGGTCCAAGAACGATGGCTTGCTCGCACCACGGCTTCTACACAGGATCTCATGGAAGGCCTACGCATAGGGGGCTGGCTCGCGGCAGACGCTAGTCCGCCGCGAGAACCTAACGCCAAGCACACTGTCAGCGACATCAACGGAGAAACCATATTGGTTCTTTGTATAACTACCCGGATTTCCGTCGGTGGTTTTATCTATGTATAAATCCCCAGCCCGCTCATTTCCAAGATTAAAACTTTGTCAAGGATTTTTTTATTAAATTTCTTTGCCCGCGCAGCTTGACATTTGCTCTTGTAAGAAAATACAAAAAAGATTTTCTTTATTAAAGCTCGACAAGGCATTACACTTGACACTTGCAACGGCACCCGCAGTCTGCCGTAGCATCCGGCCCACTCGGCGGTCGTACACTTGGGCACTAAAAACTAGGAGCAGAGCACCGTGCTCCAGCACGACCCTGCGGCGGATGGTACTGCCCCCGTGGTCAATGTGCTAGGAGGACAAGGGCCTCACTACCCCCCCCCCCCCCCCCGTCAGTAAGAGGGAAAGGGGGAAAGCGCCCGGCATAGGTGGGATTAATGGAGGCGTTGCATGTATTTATTTTGTTTGTAGCTTCTGCGCCAAGAAAGTGCAAGAAAAGTCCACGCTGAATTAAAACTCGACAAAGTCTTACACTTGACACTGAGAATTAGGAGATGGAGAGAATTGACGCTGAATTAAAGCTCGACGGTCGTACATTTGGGGCACTGAAAACTAGAAGCGGAGCACCGTGCTCCACCACGACCCTGCGGCGAATGGATGGGCGGTGGTCAATGCGCCAGGAGGACAAGAGTCCCTCACTTACCCCGACGGCGTCCTGTCCGTGCCATGGCTCGGCCACCATGCGCAAGGTCAGAAAAATATGAAAAAAGGAAAAAGAATTTGGCCCGACAACAAAGGGAACAGACGGGGGGGAAGAAGGGGGCCGTATGTGCTTCCCCCCCCCCCCCGGTCCCTTCTCACTGTCTGAGGGGGGCGCCAAGGAAGTGTCAGAAAGGTCCACGCTGAATTAAAACTAGACAAGGCATTAGACTTGACACTTGGGGTCGGTGAGCTTTGGTATGGGCCGGATCGAGGCGGCGCAAGAGAGCGCAGCCAGCATTGCACTCTCTTGCTGCGCGTTCGCAGTGGTGCTGATGCTGATTGGCACTCACTGGTCGTGTTTGTCGACCAACCCGAACCCGAACCCACGGCCAGGGCCATTCCTGTATAGTGCCAAAATTAAAACTTTGTCAAGGATTTTCTTTTTATTATTTTTTTTGTACATTCTTAGCGCGCCCTCGCCCCCTCCCCGGATGGCCGCAGCTTGACATTTGCTCCTGTATCACCGACGGTAGTTCATCGTGCTTTTTCGCCATGCCTCTGGATTTTGCCATTGGTCCTTCAACACCGCATACGCTAGAACGTCCTTCTCCAATTGAGATAAACTTGCTATCATAGCCTCCCAATCTAGCCTAAGTAGCTGCAACACCTCCAGACAGACGTAGTACAATGATTTCTCGTTTAGTTCGGGCAACTGTTGTTGCCAAAGATCAGGGCCTAACGAATTCCACTTCCAGCGCTGTAGAGCATCAGCAGAGTTTTGGCAACTAAGCAAGCCCATCGACGACAGCTGAGAATCGCCTAGAGCTACATGCTCGTTGGAGCCATGCCAAAGCCTTGTCCCGGACGGAATGTCCGGGAAGTCTCTTGTGCCCCACAAGAACTGGAGGCATTGTTGCAGTGGGTGCATGAATTGGTAGTCGCCTTGACTTGTATGCTGCACTGTCAATCGTGCCCACCAAAGTGCGCAGACCGATTCGACGTCGTGGTTGGGGAGGCTAAAAGTAGTCCCGACCGCACCGCTCACTTTCAGACACAGCCGCAGATAAAACACCTTGGCCTCTCGTTTTTTAATATTGGCTTGTTCATAAATTCTACAGCCCCGTACGAACGCAGCCCATAGGCAGACCAGATTCGAATATTCGATTACAGCAGAGATCGAGGTCGAATTAGTGATACCTTGGCCTCGCAGCCATGTCGGCAAACCGGCTGATGGAGACGACGACGACACGCGGGACAAGGGGGCCAGGCTCGTACCATCCAATCGCATGCTGCAAACAGAGCCAAGCTTGAGCTTGAAGTTGATACGAGGTAGAGTGATTTCAGAGTCTGGTTCGTAAAACAAGTCCTGCGGTGTCAAGTTCCAATACAGCAGTTTCTCAGAGACTAGCAGCTGGAGAAAGCTAGTGAAAAAAGCGCTGAGCCTTGACAGCTGGAACTCGTCGTAATTAGACCGGCCCAAAAACGGCGTGCCTTTGCACTGCAGGGCGTAACCATATGGTAGCATAGACGGCGCTTTCTTTGTTTCCAAAACCACGAAAATGCCCAGCGGTTTAGCAAATAGTTCCGGCGCCTTGCTTTGCAAGTAAGCCTGAGCGCCAGCCCGCCACAGGGCAACCAAGATGTTTTCTTCCCTCACAACAATTATCTGCTCCTGTTGTTTGTTCTTGCGCTCAAATTTTTCTAGGTCCTTCACGGAACATGACCACTTTAGCTTGGGGTTTGCGGCTTTATGGGCAGTCCACGACTTGAGCTCTAGATGATCTGTTTGAGTCGACGCACGCAATAACGCACAGTTGATCAGCGGAGGCAGCAGGTCGCGTCCTAGATGCTGGTCGCTGTCTGGCTTGTTGTGCCAAAGGCACACGGCGCCCGACTTGGACCGGGTGATTCGACTCATTCTTGTACAATCACTTACTCCTGTTTACACCCCTGAGGGAGGGAGGGGAGGGGGAGGGGGAAAGAAAAGGAAGGGGAACAGCAGGGGAAAGGGGGAACGGGAGCGCTCTTCTCCCCCGCCTTTTTGTATCCCCAAATCCTTTCTGCCACCCTTCCCTCTCCCCCTCTTTTAGTTCCCAGTGCCAAAATTAAAACTTTTGTCAAGGATTTCTTTTTATTATTTTTCTTGTACATTCTTAGCGCACAAAGATTACTTGCAAGGCGCTGAGTTTATTTGGTCCGGGGACAAGGCCGAGGTTTTGTTCAGCTGCCGCCCAAATTCGTCCCAGACAGCGCCACACGGGCACTTTTCATACTGCTCGTCGTGAAATAATTCTCCACAGTTTTCCCCTTCACACTCACGCACGGCGTAGCACTCTCCACGCTCGACGGCCTCTTCGTTGACTTCCTGTAGCGGTTGCAGCAGCGCACAAGCGCCAGCCAAGGCTCCAAAAAGCTCACGAAGCAAAGGGGCCGCTGCTTCTGCGTTCGCGCTAACCTCTCGAACTCGTTGGCATAAGGCTGCGACCTTAGCTTCTGTGCCCGCGAACGCCTCCCAACAGGCCCGGTACCTGCGGCGCTGGGCACAGTCTTTTCTTTGATACAAGCGCCAGCCTTAGCGTCCTTAGCGTCAGGAAAGCACCCCCGCCCACCAGAAAGCCCTGCTCGGCGGCGACGACTGCCTCGCTAGGCGGGATAGACCATCCTCGCAATTTTGCAGTCATGCCCGCAGCCTACAATGTACAGTTTGGATAATGGTGGGATAGTGCCAAACAACGAGAACGTGGCCTGAGAAGCTTTTAATTAAAATTTTCTTTATACCCTCTTTGCACGCGGCGTGGAGCGGGAGGAAGGGGGAAAAGGGGCAGGGGAAGGGCACTCCCCCCCCCCCCCCCCCCCTCTTCCACAACAAACCACACCCGTCGCTGTTGGCCTCCTTTCTCATTAGCTGACGTTTAAAAAGTTTTAACCAGCAGGCACCACCGATGCCATTCGCACGACCCCCCCGGAAGCGATTGTGCCTGCGCGCATCGGAACCCTCCTGGCTTGATGTTGATCTGGCAATGTGGTTTGTCGTGCTGGCCTTTCTCGGAGAACCCGCGAGTCTGCACACAGCGTCCAAGGTTTGCAAGCTCTGGGCGTCTATCATGCAAGAGCGACATTTCTGGCAGAGCCTACGCAATGTGCTGGAGCTTGATCTCAGACTCCGCAGCCATTGCCATTTCTTGTCTTCTCCGGCGGGACGCGCTTTTCTCGCGGCCGGGGGGTTCTGCTGCTCGCTGACCTTGACGGCCAACACAAAAACAAACGTTCCCCCGAACAATTTATTGCGCCAGCTTAAGCCACAGCGTCTGAGGGCCAGCGGCGACTACTTAACCAAAGACAAGCTCCTGGCACTGCTTGCGGGAAATTCGCCCTTGTCCGTAGTCTCAATCCAGAGAGGACACCTGGATGACGATATCTTGTCCCAGCTGCCCGCCTCGGTCCACAAACTCGAGCTGAGACGGTGTTATTGCTTGTACGGAGAGAAAGTGTCCCGCCTACCGACTTCGTTGCAGCGACTGGCCCTGCGTCGCTGCGGCGCACTTGGGTTGCGAGGGTTTATGAGGCTGCTGAAACTTGCGCCGGGGCTGCTGAACTTAGAGCTCGAGGAAACGATACAAGATGATCTTGCTTGGCTAGCCCAAATCCAAACATTGCCTGGTCTGCAGGGGCTCCGTCTGCGCAACCTTCCATGTGTTGAACGCACCTCCCTCAACGAGCTCTGCAGTGCGCTGCCAGAGCTGGAGGAGCTAGAGGTTTCGCATTGCGGCATCCTGCGCGTATCCCCGACGAACCTTGCCGCTCTGCCCAAGCTCTCGCGTCTGAAGTGCCGCGATCTCGACTACCTCACGGACCCCCGCGGGCTGCCACCAGGGCTTACACACTTAGAACTCGCCGACGCTGGCTACCTGAGTGACTACTGGTTGCAATCACTGTCACAACTGAGCTCGCTGCAGGAGCTGCGCCTCGGCAATTGCCGGAGTTTCACCGACGCCGGGCTGGGCAGGCTGAAGCCTCCAGCCCTGCACACCTTGGCGCTAACTGACTGCCAGCCCGCTGGCGCGGGCTGAAGGGGGGCTCGGGGGGCCTTGCCCCCCGGAGATCCTTGGCCACAACCGCTTGACCAACAACGAGCTGCACCCACTGGTGCGGCGCTTTGCGGTGCTGCGCAGCCTCGGGCTAGAGCTCCAAGACGAGTGCGCCAGCACGTGGCTCACACAACTTCCCAAGGGTCTCCGGCGGCTGCAACTACCTAACGTAAGCATCAACGACGACACGCTGAAGGACCTATCGCGGTTCACGGGTCTGTGCGAGCTGCGCCTCGGGATTTGTCGTGAGGTGACTGACAAGGGGGTTATCCACTTGGAACAGCTGGCGGGCCTGAGATCGCTAGAGCTGGGCAAGGCTTGGCAACCCACACCTACAGGGGTCGAGCGCCTGGCGCAAGCTCTCGAGCTGCACCAGCTAAGAGTTCAGCGCTAAAAGAAAGAGGAGCAGGGAGGATGAGAGAGAGGAAAGAAGGGGGGGGGGGGGAGGGGAGGGAGGTGCCCTTCTATACTCCTCTGCTCCTTACCTTTTCCCTGCCCCGCGCCATCCACGCCAGCGGGATATTAGGTAAAGAAAGGTAGTAGCATGTCTCAAGCATTAGTCAGCGTACCAGTATGGACATGTCCGAATTGCAAAAAGAGGTTAGCAGGCGTATTAATTGTTTGCTGCAAAGACGACAAGACGCTTCCGTTGCGAGCTAAATTAGCACGGAGTATCCCAGCTGGCTTGCTAGAACAAGATACTCGTACACGCTGGCTCTATCATTTGCCAATAGAGTCAGAATTCCTGCGGGCAGTCCTTGCCTTTTGGTGCAAAGGAAATATAAGCCTCATCAGGAAAAACCTTATAGCAGCCGGGCTAAAGAACTGGAAGCCTGCAGCTGGGGAAGAGTCCCGCGTGCTGTTCTGTAAACCGTGCGACATTCCCTTGCTGTGGGCATACAAATCACGGTTAGTATGTAAGTTTAGCGCGCAGTGCGAGTACAAACAAACAGATCTTACAGAAGAACATTGGGGTCGAATTTTTGTCCAAACGATCGCTTCATACGCGTGGTGTAGGAAATGCAAGGATTCATCGTCCAACAGGCTTTCAAAACCTGAAAGACTCATACAGAACGGTTACGCATACCGCTGGACAGATAAAGATTTGTCAAACAACGATAGATTCTATGTAATGTCAGTCCAACACAACCAACCTTAAACATCGAGCGGAGACCGTTTTGTCAGTGCACTGGATACAGGACCTCTAGCAACGGTTAAGGTTACATTGGGCGATCTTCTTGCATTGCATAATGAAAAACAAACATTTGAGTACCAAAATACGGAAACTAACAGATCTCAAGACCTGTAAAGGCTCTAAGACATCGGCCAGCCCTCGGCTTGGGTCTTGTATCTTTTGTTGATAGAAAGGGTCGATTTTCTTGTAATGCAGCACGCAAATTTCCATTTCGGGCCTCCCCTCTGTTAGGGTGGGGACATGTATTTTCTGCACCTCGGCGATCGCATGTTGGATCGCGGCTGCAATGTCCTCGCGCCGGTTCCCCCACACCCCGCCGCCCACACAGGCTTGTCTTCTTTCTTCACCTTGGCATCCGCTATGTTTAGGGCAGAACACAAGACCTGATGTACAAGCTGGATCCCTGCTGCAGCCCCCGGATCTGGCTCTTGGCGCTGCAGAAAGCGTAGCCATTACTGACACGAAGAAAATCCCAGCATTGGTTGTTTTGCTTGGACAGCTTTTGTTGGAGCAGCTCGATAACCCTGCCGAGGGTATTTAGCTGAACATTAGATCCCTCCCGGGAGTGATACCATGTCCGGGTGTTTGTTGGGAGTTTATAAATTCGAGACAATTGAACTGGGACGCGACCTGAAAGACAGCCCCGTTGTTCGCCTCGTGACAATGCTCATTAAAGACGGAGTGGGTGACTCTGTGCGAGACAGAGACCCGGACAGGAGCTGTGCCTGTTCGGATCCAAGCGCGCAGGTTGGCAGCCTTGTGTGCCTCTGTACTTGCCTTGGCTTCCCTATCGCGTTCTTTGATATCTTCGACTGATAATCCCAGCATTTTTGCTACCATCTTGCACATTTCCTCGTCTGGCGCTTTGGCAACTGTAGGTGGCAGTGTGCCCTTAGCCAACGCCAAAAACCAGGCGGGGGGCTGTGCGGATCCTTCGGCGACGCCGAGACCATAGAGCGCCCCAACTAGCTGACACACCAGCATTGCAATGGAGTCGGTGCCACTGGACAGATCAGAGTAGGAGAATTCCCTCCGGACTTGCTCAAACTTATCCTGCGCTCGCTGGAGCGAACCAGCCCAGAGGTGTAGCAGGTGCAAACACACTGCCAGCGCGTCTAGACAGTTGGTGAGATCGATCCGCGCACATGCCAGCCAGTTCTCGATTGATTTCATCCGCCAGAGAGTTGTCGTCGCTACCTAGAACCCGGCTAAGCCTGGGCGCTTGGCGTTGTCATGGTACTTGATAGCGACAGGGGCCGTGCGCAAAAGGGGGGCGCTGTCCATGGAACGATAAACACCCTCTTTCTGGCTGCTGTCGAAGCTCAGGCGCAGCTCGCTAGGGTTTACTAACTGGCCGCGCTTGGTCGAAACGAGCGTGTCTAACAAGCACAACATCATGGCAGTATGCTCAGTCCACTTGCCGGGCTGCCCCGCAGCCATCTGCTCTGGCAAAAACTTTAGGTCGCCAAGCATGCCCCCCAGCAGGATGCTTATCGCATGGCGATATAATTTTGTCTCGACAGGCGCAGGACTTGCTCGGGCTGCGGCGGGCTGCTTTAGCCAGGCCTTGTTGGGCGGAGTGACCTCGCGCAGGGACATTTTGATTTTCTTATATAACTATGCTACAAGTACTCGGGAGAGAAACAGGAGAAAGAAGAAAAAATCCACAGAAAAGAGCAGAGGGGGGAGGGGGGGGGGAGGGAAGCGGTAGCACCACAATGTCAACATTGCCGGTGCTTTTGCAGCCTGCCTTGCAATTTCGCAGCCATGCCCGCAGCCTATTCTCACGCGGCGCAATACGTGGACTGAAAAGTTTTTTATTAAAATGTTCTTTATACTCTCTTGGCACGCTTACCTAGAGAAAGAGAAAAATCTGTTTGAAAAAAAAGAGGAGGGGGAAGGGAGGGAAGCGGGAAAACGACCGCTAAAACCCCGATGAGTAGAGCAGGAAAGAGGGAGGAGTGGGGGCGCGCTACGCAAATTTGGCGACAAGTTGTGCAAAAAAAAGAAGAGAAACAGAGAAAGAGAAGAATCTTCCTGCTCGAAAAAAAAAGGGGAGGGGGAACGAAGGGAAGAGGGGAGAGGGAGGGAAGAGGGGAGAGGGAGGAAAACCCTCCCCCTTGTCTCCCCCTTATCTTCCCGCTCCCTCCTCCCTCCGAAGGGGGAGGGAGTGCGCAAGACTTGTCATTTGCGCAAAAAAAAAATTGTGGCGCGCGTTTTTTTCCGCGGGAAAACACATGTTACCCAGGGGAAAGAGACCGGAGCAGCCCGTTCATTTGGCGCTGAGCGGGAAAGGGGAGGAGTGGGGGCGCGCCAAGAATCTATGAATTTTTTGTTATTAAAGGTCGACAAAGCCTTACACTTGGAATTGAGAACTAAGAGAGGGAGATGGAAGAGGCCGGGGAGGCGCCAGGAAAGTGCGATTTACGCTGAATTAAAGCTCGGCGGTCTTACGCTTAGCACCGAAAACTGAGAGTGGGAGAGGAAAGAGGCAGGGGAGCGCAGAAATTTTTTTGTAACTTCTGCGCGCTTCCCTCCCCTCTGCTTTTTGAGCCCCTGTGCTCAGGGGGGAATGGGAGGCACAAGACAAATTTAAAAGAGAGAAGACGAGGGGGGCACCCCTGTCTAAAAACAGGGGACGGAAGAGCAACGGAGCAGGGGAGGGACAAGCACGATCTGTCGTTGCCTCTTATCTGAGAAGCCAACCCGCCGACGCGAGCTGAAGGGAGGAACAAAAATAAGTGAACTTTTTTTGAGAGCCCACAGATGGAGAGGAGGGGGGGGGCGCCCCTTTTCTCCCCTTTTTTCTCTTCTCCCCCCCCCCCCCCCAATGCCGGGCGCCCCCCCCCTTCCCCCTTGTCGAGACTTTTTGGAACTTTCTTCATGGCGCTTTTAGCGAAGGCGGCTTGGCGGTCTGTGCATGTGATATGGCCGAAAAAGGCAGCGTTTCTTTTCTGACAATACTGCCTTTTTTCGGCCATATCATTACAGGCGCACACATACACAAATTTGGCGACAAGTTTTGGGCAGAAAAAGAAGAAAGAGAAAGAGGAAAATCTTGTTTGAAAAAAAAGGGGAGGGGGAACCAAGGGAAGAGGGGAGAGGGAGGGGAGGGAGAGAGAGGGGCGCCCCCGTTCTCTTCCCTTCCCCCTATTTTCCCCCGCTCCCCTTTTTCTCCCCCTCCCCCTTCTCTCCCCCCTCCCCGTATCCTCCCGCTCCCTCCTCCCTCCGAAGGCAAAAAAAGTGCGCAGGACTTGTCATTTGCGCAACCAAAAAAAATTTTGGCGCGCGTTCTTTTCCGTAAAAAAACGACCGCTAAAACACAGAAGAAAAGAGACCGGGGCGGCCCGTTCATTTGGCACTAAGTTTTGCACGACTATGATACGGCCGGAAAAGGCAGTGCTTCTAGGTTTTTGGGTAGAACTGCCTTTTTTCAGCTATATCACTAGGGTAGGGAGGGGGAGTGGTGTCAGGCCAAGGTAAAGCCCCGCGCTGCCTCATCCGCCGGGTGGAGGGTAGCTCGTGCAGGATGGCTGACGCAGTGGCCAGCGGGTTGTCCCTGACCCGGGCGGCGCGGCCACGCGTACTTCTCCCTGACCTTCCCTGTTGTTTTTAAAGTGCGAATGAACGGGAAAGGAAAGAGAGGGGGAGGCAAGGGAATACCCCCCCTCACCCCTCAAGTTTTTAGGATACAGGGGTGCAACTGCGTCACCGAACCACTGCACACACATCCTGATCCCCCGCCCAAGTTCTCAGTGTTAAGTTGTAACTTTATTGGCGCGCACCCTCTCCCGCTATTTCTCTCTTAGTTCTCGGTGCCAAGATTAAAACCTTTGCAAGGACTTTCTTTTACTTTCCTTGTTCGCCGGGCTTGCTCACAATGGCAACAACACCTGCTGCTGCAGCTGCTGCACCTGCACTAGCGTGGCTTCCGCAGCCGCTGCGACTCCTGCTGGACCTGTGCTAACTTTGCCTCGGCCGCCGTCGCCCGCTCCTGCTTGCCCTGCCTGTTGGCGCTTCAGCAGATCTAGCGCGCACGCCTCAATGGCCAAGCGCGACGACTGTTCGCGCTGGAAGTCGTCGCGTGCTTGCTGCCACGCCTGCCGCAGCTCGTCGTACTTGTGCTTCGCAACCTGGCAGTAGTCTCTGTACACCTGGGCCTTGTGCTCGTTCTGTTGTGCACGAGCGTGCGCCGCCCTAAGCGCAGTTTTCTGGCTCCTCAGCCGAACTCCCGCGTCCGGATTAAGCTCGTTCTTTTTTTAGTACTTGCAATTGGGTACGGCCGAAAAAAGGTACTGCTCCCGGGTTTCCCGGCAAAACTCGGTTTTTTGGCCATATCACCCCCGGAAATTTGGCGACAAATTTCGGGGGCCAAAAAAAAGAGAAAAAAAACAAAGTGTTCGCCAAATCCTAGCCCTTGCCGAAACTCCCCCTCCCCTATCTCTTGTCTCGCCCCTGTCCCTTCTCTCGCCCCTGTCCCTGCCCTCGTCCCTCTCCCTGCCCTCGTCCCGCACCTCCGAAGAGAGAAGGGAGGGGGAGGACGGGCAAAAAAACTTAGTCATTCGCTCAACTCCCCCCCAAAAAAGCGAGCGTTTTTTCTCCCGTTGGATATGGTCAAAAAAGGCAATATCCCGGGGTTTTCCGGCAGAATTTGGTTTTTTTAGCTATATCGTATACCCACAAAAATTCGGCGACAAATCTCGGGGCCAACAAGTAATTAAACAAAGTATTCAAGACTGTTTTTTTTAATAACTGCTGCTACGAGCAAAGCTCGCGCCCCCCTAGGTTCAAAGCGCCCCCGGAGTTCCCACCGGCTGTAGACTTAGCTCCGTGGTCTGTTGTAACCACGGGAGCCGTCGGCCCTCCCTTGTTCGACCCTACCCCCTCCCAAAAAGGATTTCCAGTTCCCGCGGCCCCTCCATTTCTAGTAGTAGTAGTAGTGGCGTGCCAAAACTTCTTGGCGCAAACGGACCCCACAAAGAACACACGCCCGCTCTTCTGATGACAAAGCACATGTACCTCATTGATAGCTCTCCACACAGGCAGTGAGTACGGTGGAATCCTTCCAGATCCCCACGGTAGCAAAGCGGCTTGGGTGGCAGAGTGATCCTTGATTCTTCTCCTGCCGAGCCCTCATCATCGTCGTCCTCTTCGTGCAACATGCGCCAAGAATGCCTCCCGCCGTCTTCCAACTCCCTGACTTCGTCCTCGTCAGCCTCGTCCAACTCGGAAGAGTCATCGGTACTTGAGTCTTCGCTGCTCGTGGAATTCGCGTCTGGCTGAGGTCGGTACTCTCCCCCGTCTCGCAGTGTGGTGCAATATGGCAAAGAACACTCGCAGGCCTGGGCACACCAGCGTAACACGTCTGGGCTGTTCTTGCTTAGCACACGGAATTCGTATGCTAAGTCATACATAGAAGTCCCCGCGCAGGCACCGCTTATGCCTTCCAAAATACGTCGCAACGGGTAGCGCTGGGTCGAATATTTTTGCCACAAGGGAATTACATTCTGCTCTAATTCTCTGACGGGGGTCAGGGCAGAACTTTGCGGTTGAGGCTCGGGACGTGAGTGGGGCAATTGTCTGGAACGAGTCTGCATCAGCAAGCGCAGGTTTTTTGGTCTGTGCGTGTGTGTGTTTTTTTTTGTTTGTTTCTTTCTGAGCAAAAGAAAAGAGGGAAAGAGACACAGGGGGGGGGGCGCCCCCCCCCCCCTTTCCCTCCCCGGGGGGGGGGGGGGGCGCCCCCCCCAGGCTGCGGAAGGGTTTGTGAATTTGTTTTTTTTTTTTTTTGCACAAATCAGCAGGCTGTCACGGAGGGAAGCCTCGGGAAGGTCGATGGAGGAGGCTGTCTGTTATTCTTCTGGCGCCGCCAACCACCCTCAAGCACCGAAGGCTGTTCCGCCCTACAGCTTGATAGAATATAAGTGCATTGCGTGCCAGGCTCCATGGAGGAGATGCGAAGTCTCTTTGTCTGTCGAACACTTGTCGAACGCAGTTAGCTGCAGGAGCTGCGGCTTAATGTGGTGTGTAGTCTGCCAAAGCGCTACGTCTACGTCAGCACAAGAAACCCATCCCTTCTGTCCCAAGTCGGTACTGTTGTTTATCAAAGATAAAGGGAGACGATGCGTTCTTTCGCCGCTATCTTTTATATCCCTGAAGAAATCAGGGTATAAGACATATTCTGTTTGTAACAAGAAAACAGTCCGCACGTTCTATCTCTGGAGCAGACGCAAGCCCTTGCTCTCTAAAAAGGTACCGAAGGCCGCGGACAATTTTGTCGTCGTGGTGGAGCATGGTGCTGTGGCTGCAGTGCGTGGACCTCTGGGGCAAGAACTTCCTTTTCATTTCGAAGGCCCTACGCAGGTAGTAAAACCCCAACCACGGAGCGTACCGGGCAGGAAAAGGAGAGCTCGGAAGTCTATGGATGACGTGTGTAGAGGGGCACCCGCCGGGACGGAGGCAGTGGGTGGTAAGAAAAGAAGAAGGCTTGGTGGCAGGAGACGAAAATGGGTGCGGGAGCTGTTGGAGGAATGCTCGCAGGCTTTGGGGAGTGATGCCTTTGATAAAGCTGTTTGGCAGGACTTAGCATATGACCTAGGCCTAAACAGCCTGAGTAGCCGCCCGGCCACCTTGCCTGTGGCACAGCTGGATTCCTTCCGCGCGTTGTTGGAAGGCCTGCGCCAGAAATTAGTTCAGTGTTTCGGTGTCTACTGCGCGTTAGTGCATGAGTACACTGTCTACCAGGCGGTTCTGCGCCGTGTCTGCCCTCAGGAAATTCAGCAAGAACAGTCCGCCTTGAGCCCCGTGGTTCTGTGTGCCGGGTTGACGACGACGACGTGCAAACCTCAGCCCGGCAGCACCTGTGCTCGCCTGCAGAACTTGCTGGTGCTAAGACACTATTTAGTACGCGGTGGCCTGGCGCCTGATTGGCAAAGCTATTTGCAGCAGGGAAGTGGGCGGCCGAGGTTCTGACCCTGCTGCCAGCCCCGGATTGTAATCTGGCTCTGCGGGACAAAGTCTTGGATCTGCTGAGCGAGCTGCGGGTCATGTCTTTGGATGAGGCGCCGCGTGAGGGGTCCGCCACTGCGCAGCGCTTGCGGGGCCTGCTGTGCTGCCAACTGCACGAGGCCAGGAACAAGCTGTTAGCGCGGTCGCCCACTCTGTCTAGAGCGACCATGTTACAAAAGGAAGGGTATCTATACTCTTTGTTCCAGCGACAGTTGCGTCGGGAGGTCGAGGCCACGGAGGAGGCTACGGAGGCGGCGCTGCCGGTTAGCTACCCCTCCTTTTTAGCTATGCTTAGCCTGCAACACAAACTTCTGCCCCGGGGACTGCCGCCAGAGTTTGAAGACTTTCAGTCGGGACTAGGGCGTGAGCCCGGGAGGCTTGCTTACTCGCTGCTGTCGGTAGTGAGTGGTCTCCTTGCGTGGGACCCCCTTGCAATTACCCCCGATTATTGCCATGGGGTACTGCACTACGGACACTTCAAAGGCACACTGGAATCGTTGGGGTTGTGGGAGAAGGACTCTGTAGCGTTAGAACCAGGCTGGTCAGACAAAGGTTTCTTTGCCCAAGAGCTGGAGGCCAAACGGCGGTTGCCCGCACATGTCCACGCGGTAGAACGCTATGCCATGAGCTACGTGGTGGTGGTGGTGGCCGGCGGCGATCGGCGGGGGGAGAGCGCGTCGGGCCCTGACTCGGACAAAGACAGCCCCGCGCCCCCGAGTGCCTGCTGGGATAGCACGCTGGTCAGTAGCTGGGAAACCTTTTTTGCGCTATGGCTACAGCTTGCACCCGAGAGTTTTCCGCAGGGGTTCGAGGGCGCGCCCCCAGGTGAGAGTGTGAGTGTGGAGGACGACGACTACGGCTACGACGACGCGGTGGGTATGTGTTCAGGGCTGGGGCCGGGGCTGGAGCTGGGACTGCAAGAACAGGACGAAATTATAGACCTTTGTGATTTTAATTTACTATGAACAATTCGAGCGGCAACAAAAGTGTAGCGTCTCTACGCTTTCCTGTCCATCGGGCGATGATCGTCGCAGGCCGCGTACTTGCATACTAAAGCACTTGGTAGACTGTAATTTGGACCACTTACAACACAAGTTCTGCCAGTCGCTCGCGTCGCATTTCTTACCGTTTAGGATAGTCACTTTTCCGCACAGAACCCCCGGCTGCAGCTCGAAACCCTGCTTGGAGCAAGTAAATACTACGTCGCCAGCGGTCGCGCGCGGGCAGGCTGGCAGGTGACTGTTCCCTGTCTTGGCGTATTCGCGACAACAGCGCACTTTCTCTTGTACAGCAAAATTAAAACCATTAACTGTCAAGGCCGTGTCCTGTACACTAAATCTGCCAACATTAAAGATTACTACTTGTGCTAAGCGCTTATTAATACCAGGCTGAGGAGAGGAACTAGCCACGTCTTGTGTCCATCGGCTTGTAGTTTCCTGTAGCGTAGCTATATACGACACAGGGTCCTCATCCTTGCTTTCCGGGGCCAGCACTAGGCACGTAGAGGGCGCTAAACACTGTGCTAATACGCACCACTCCTCGGGGCGAGAGGGGCTGGCTGGCTCTAGCGCGCCTAGCCAGCTAAGGCTTTTAGAAGACTTTTGCCAATCCACTTGTCGGCCTTCTTGTGCAAAAGCCAACAGTTTGTCCATAACGGACTTAGTTCCGTGAGGCCCCCCCAGAAACCTTTGGTTCACTAACATGTAGGTCCACCCCCACACCTGCGCCCAGTTCAGGCAGTAAAGATGCTCTTTGCCCCTGGCTGCCACCAGCCCGGCGCTAGTTCCTTGGTAATACACATGCGAGCACAGACTGCTCCTAGCGTCCAGGGCCTTGACGCGAAAAGCATACCAGCCCTCCATCGTTTGATACACGACCGGGCTGTGAGTCTTGCCCCGAATCACTGGGCGCGCTCCCGCCGGCACCGACCGCAGCTGCAGTTGCGCATTTTCTAGACACTCAGTCCCGCGCAAAAGACACAACATATTTCTGCCTGGTATATCCACACAGCCTATAAACCGCAGGTCTTCCTGACGTGTGGGAGTTGAGATCATAAATGTGCAGTCTATGGCTACAAGCCCGTTCTTGCGCACTACAGCCACTAGTTTGTCTTTTTCCTCAGACTGGAAAATACACGCATAAAAACAAGCGCTCTTTTTTGTTGCGTGCGCAAGGTCCGGCATACGGCAAGCGTGTAGCCAGAGAGACTCGTTTAAACGTTCATGGACAGTGAAACGCAGCAATAAATAGTCTTTGCCGGACATTTTTAATGATTAACTGAACGGTCCCTCACGGGAAAAACCAAAAACAATTTTTGTTTAGTTGTACCAGAGGGGGGGGGAGGGGAAAGAGGAGCAGAGAAGCGTAAGGTAGGTGGGGGGGGGGGGGGGAGGGGTACTTGTTTTCTTTCTCTCTTTCTCTCTCTTTCTTTCTTGTTGCTTCCTCATGTTTATTTACGCGACCTCCCCTTCACCCTCCTCCTCCCCCTCTCCGGCCGACGAAGACATGACCTCGGCGGCTTGCTTGTCGCCGGTCGGAGCACTGCTGCAGGTGGCTATGTCGGAAGCTACTGGCTCCGAGGCGGCCTCTAGTTCACCTCGCATGCTGTGCAGCTCCGCCAACAAGTCGGTCGTAGTGGTTCCACAGTTGTTCATGGCATTGGCACAGCGCTCAATGCTCTTGGCATATTATTATTATTATTATTATTATTATTATTATTATTATTATTATTATTATTATTTAGGGAGTACATAGGCCATCGGTCCCTTTCCATGGGCTGATTGGTATAAAGCTCCTAGAGTAATGTTCTATGCCGTCACTTCCTTTATTCCACCGATTGGTGTGGAGACTTTCCTTATGGAATGGAGGACTGGATGCACATGGCCTTTTGGCTCAGCAATTGGCAGGAGATACACTATTATTATTATTATTATTATTATTATTATTATTATTATTATTATTATTATTATTATTATTATTATTATTATTATTATTATTATTATTATTATTATTATTCTTTGTTGTTGTTGTTGTCGTTGCTGTTGGTTTGTTCTGCCACTGCCTTGTTCGCAAGAAATGAACGACTTCTTTCAAAACAACGGCGACCGGTATTGTATTCAGGGTAGTTCGTCCGCCGGCATGTCGAAAGAAGTCGTTCAGGATCTTGTGAACAAGGCAATGTCAGAACAAGCAGCATCCATTAAGGAAATGCTAGCAGAAGAAAGAAAGTTGAGAGAGGAGGAAAGGAAGAAAAAAGAAGCGCAAGATCGGAAGGAAAAAGAGGCGCAAGAGAAAAGACAACGGGAAGAGGAGAGAAGAAAGAGGAAGAATTCGAAGAAGGAGAAGGAGGAGGAGGAGGAGGAAAGCTCAGAAGAAGAGAACGAGAGAGTGAAGAAGAAGAAGAAGAATAACAAGAACAAGAAAAACTATGATGATAATGATAACAACAACAGCAACAACAGCAACAACAACAGCAACAACAACAACAACAACAACAACAAAAATAGTAAGAGCGAGAGAGAAAGCTTGCTGGAGGATCTCATCGTGCGGATGGCAGCTGGCGCTCTGTCTGCTGGTAACTCACCTTCCACCCCCCAACGCGGCATCGGTCTCACCGCTCCCAGCTCACCTAACGCATGGGAGTTTGTTTTAGCATCGCTTGCGCTGACTCGGCGCTAACTTCAAATGCACGCACCAGGTAGTTTGCATAGCTTTCACTTTTCTCCTTCATCTGAAAGATGTTTGAATTTGTTTTGTGTTTTTTTTCTTTGTAGTAGTGTAGTATTAATCGTAATTTTTTGCACTGGCAGGTTTGTTATGGTCGAAAGCGGGATTAAGAACGTTTGTCGCGTGCAAGAGTTAAACAAACTTCTAATTTAGTTTAGTATGATATTACGGAGTTAGATTTATTATTTTTTTAGTAATTAAAGAAATTTTGTTGTAGAATCTATGTATTTTGCGTGGCGACATCGCACTTCTCTTCCTCCCCCGTTCCCCCCTCCCCCCCTCCCCCCCTCCCCCCCCCCGGGGGGGAATTTATTGTAGGTAAAAGCAATGTTTATTATCATAATAAAGTAAAATGCTTAATGTAAACAAAGATAAACAAAATTAAAAGCAAATTCTGCATGTTGGGCATTGTTATCATCATAGATTCATAGTAGCCGGGACTATGAAAAAGGAGAAAGATTACCGTGTCGGACCGGTTCCTGCCCACCTCTGAAGATGAAGTTAAAGTGTATTACAATGAATAAAAACATGTTTTAACATTTTTTTATATGTTCTGCAATCAGTGAATTGATTTCCTTTCATTTCCACACGTTTTCAAAAAAAGTCCATATACTTCATGGGAAATTTCGGAAAAAGGGATACACCCACGTCGAATGTTTAGTTCTAGCTCCTCCGCTATCTTCGCCTCATGTATACTCAAATTCGCCCTTCGTGGTGCCGGTGACGGCTCCGCACCCAGTATTTTGTAAATAACCGCAGTGAAATCTTCAGGCTTGACACCACCTGCATGTGGAGGGTCAACAATTTCCTTGTTCGCCTCTAATTTGGCTTTTAAAAGCTCCTTCTCCTTCTCCGTGCCTACTCCTTCTTCCAATATTTTCCGCGCCGCCGCTTGAAAATCTTCATCAGACATCTGCTTATGTTGCTTGAGGGGTTCTCTGTCCTCCTCCAAGCCTAAGTCCTCTTCCGAGACATCATCTAGGCCCGTCTTTTCATACGTGACCGTGTCCGGCTCATCATCTTTACCGAGCTCCACCAGCATGTCAATGAGTCTCGCGTATTGCAAAGGAGCTTTACGGGTGTAAAAACCATCAAATCATGTGAATGCTTGCGGTATCAATTTCAACTTGTCGAGGTCTCTGAGCTTCCGCTTGTATGCACTGCTCTGCTCACGAGTTCCCATACGACAAGCCACCACTAGCTGTTGCTTGCGAGAGGGTACCGGTATAGGATGATCAATAAGCCGGTCCCTTATTTCCTGCGCCCATATCGCCTTCTCATTATATGGCAGGATAATAGTATACGGCTTATTATTTTCGAATAAAGTCCGTACGCATTTCTTCACTTCAGACAGTGAACGCGGCCACGTGGGCTCGTCACCCCAGAAATCAGTAATAAAACTTTTAATAGTTTCTGGTGGAGGATCCGGGATTCGCTCCGTTCTCCTTGGTACAAACGCCTCCCTTTTTTCTTCTCCTACTTTCGCATGGAAACAGTATCCGTTAGTAATATGGACATCTGTTCCTACTCCTTCCGCGAATCTCGCCGACGACGGGCTTCTTTGTGCGACACATATAATCTCCTCCTTTCGCTTCTCGATTAAGTCATCAATAGACTTTTTGTCCCAATGGCATGTCGGAACTGTGACAGTGCACACTTGGGATTCCCAATTGTCGGTCCAGGACAGCTCATCCGGTCTTACGACATGGGGGTGAACGTACACCTCAAGTGCCTCATGTGCGATGCCCATCTTTTTGTGATCCGTCGCTAGACTCAGCTCATAAGCCTCATAAGAGTCAGTAGCGTTGGAGGGATCAATATCGTTCTTTTCTCCTCTTTTTACTCCATATATCACTCGCCGTGCGGCGCAATCAATCACAGCCCCCATCGTAGCCAATTGGTCATACGATAGTAATATTGACCCGTGGTAACCGGGGACGACATAAAGGTCCATGCGGTATACTCGTGCGGATTTTAATTTAAAGGTCAGTGTGATGATTCCCGTGATATCCGTCCGGCTACCCACTCCCTTCAGAGTGCCCGTTGAATTTTTCATATTTCCGTCCACCCAGTCCCGGTATCGATTTTAAAACTTCCGGCCGACAATATTAATATTCGCCATCGTATCATTACCAACTTTTAATATTGTCTTCAATGTTTCACAATAAAGTTCCGTATAACACAGAGCATCGGGCCTGTGTATATTGACTGCGAGAACAAGAACTTTACGTTCCAAATTTTGGAGTCTTGTCTCTAAGTTTTTCAACTCCTCCTTCTTCTCCTGCTTCACCTCATTAACATTGTTATTATTCTGCGGTACTGGTGCGTTTACTATGTGAGCGACATTGTCTTGTGGCACTTGAGTACACACATTGTCTTTTTGCTCGCCACCCGCCGCGATCGTAGACATTGAGTCTGTTCGTGGTTGTTTGCTTGGCCGAGGCGATACGTCTGCCATTGGCCTCCTCGCCTCCATCGCAAGTCTCGCCTTCCTATTTGCATCAGTTATCATTGGTAACCGTGATGTATGAACGGGTATGAGACTACCTTGGGGCTGCAGTCTCTGTGTACCCACATCTTTGTATTCAGATTGAGGAAGCGTTGGCCCAGTCTGCACAACAGCATTAGAAAGCACTGTGACTTTAGAGTTAAACTTCACAGTCTTCTCCTTCCTCTTTTCTTCCCCCTCCAGTCATTCCACCACCTCGAAACATTACCTTGAGTAGTGTCCGGGTGGGATGACGTATCGGTCTCCGAGGCAGTGTTGTAGGCCTGAGCTCGACCGAAATTCGGGTTGGAGCTTGCCCATGAGCCTCCTCCTCCTCTGGGTGGGGGGGCTGGAGCTCGAACAGCTCTCCCTCCATAAGGGGTATATCCCCGACCTCATCCTCTTCCTCTCTGAGGGGTTCCTTGCCACCTCGAGGCTCCTCTCCATGTTCCTCCTCCTCGTCCTCCTCCTGCTCCTCCTCCTCGTCCTCCTGCTCCTGCTCCTCCTCCTCGTCCTCTTTGAGAGGCCTTTAAGTTCTTTTGTCTCTCCCTTTCCTCCTTCTTCTCCTTCATCCTCTTCATGTAGGTAATGATTGCCTCTCGTAACTCCTCATCATCACACATATTGGCATACCAACCTTCGTTCACAGCGGCAATCTGAAGCATGTTGAAAAGGCCCGGTTCCTTGCCTTCCGTCCTGCTCAGAAAATTTGCCCTTGCTGTTGGGTTCTGCCTATCATGATTGAATGAGCAGTCTCTGTTCTCCATCTGTGCCTTACACTGCAAGTCCGCGAACCACCTCCAACATGCGGTCTTCAGGTCTGGCTCTCTCTGTATCTTCCAACCGGCAACTCTGTTTGTGTACGCGGCTTGTGCGCCAACAGGTACACCGCCTGCCTGTGCCGTATGTGCCTCCGTGAGCGAGTCCATGTTTTGAGCATGCACTCATCACTTCTTGAAACAGTGCTGACGGAGCAACGCTTTGAACCGTATTTTCGAACACCGTGTGTCTCGAGGAAGTTCTTGGACTTCAGATCTAAACGTCGAGCATTGTTGTATGAGCTGAGTAAGCTTACTCGGGTTAACTGTGTGTAACGCCGAGAAGAAATAGAGGATGATCGACTTGCGGCCATAGAATAGCCCATAGGAGGAAACTACCTCCGTAAGGGTCGCCGCCAAGCCAACAGCACTCCTCAAACTCATCGCCACTGTCTCTAAGATTTCAAATCCTATGAGAGTACCAGTGCAGAGATGCTGGTATCCATGAGATTGAAAATATGAAATGAGTGTGGCCACCGCCAGTTCACACTGAGCGTCTAGACCTGTTGCATTGTTTCTCTTAATCTCCTCCTTCTTTCTCAAAAACTGGTACTGTGTCAGATCAAATCCCTCCGAGACTAGAGATTGGTCAAAAACAGTAACAAGGGCCTCGTATTCCTGCGTTTCGTCGCAAGGAAAAGCCTTCATGCAGGCATTGATCTCTTTGAGCTTGCTCAAAAGCGAAGCATCAGAGTCTTTGTCTGAGCTCGTCTTGGCATATAGCATGAGACTTGCCACTCCTCCTTTCTTCCCCTTGAATGCATTTATGATATTTTGTCTGTCCTTCTTCTCCGTGTTTGTGACCACCACCGTAGTTGAGCCCGGGGGTGCAGGGGCTGGTGGGGCAGGAGCTGGTGGGGGAAAATATGTCGGAGGGTGTGCCTTTGCACCACTCACTTTTGCTTTCATTCTCTCCAGTCTCATCGTCTTCTCGAACTCCTCATTCTCTTTCGCCTTCTTCTTCTCAGATATCACCAGCTTGTGAGCATGAGTGATAAAAGCCACCATTTCAGAAGCAGATCTGAGAAAATTATATTTCTCCACATATTGGTCAACACCTGCTTTATTGGCGACCGGTGGTGCGTTACTAAGTGAATTAAGGACAGAGTGATCCTTGGTAGGAATCCATCTCTTCCATGCCTCCTTATGCAGTAACGCACCCATCAACAGTCTGATCTTGGTCAGAACTCTGTCGGTCTTCTCTAACTCATCAATCACAGGATGAGTTTCTCCTGCTGCCTTAATGCTTTTTTCCATCTCTGCCTTCCCCTCCTCCAAGGCCTTCATTTCCATACTAAAAAAATGAAATATGCCACTCGAGTTTTTCGAACCCAGATTGGTCTTCATTTTTGTTACATCGACTGCCTCCTGACCAGTCGCGAGGAATCTGGCCGTTGCTCTTGGGTTTGTGTACTGGAGGTAACCCTCACATCGTGGGCCGTATGTACGTTCCCAAATCAGGGTTTGAGTGCACACCACCCCAAAGATAGCATCGAGTAATTCAAGGTGGGTGTGTGTGTCCCCAAACTTGATATGCTGTATCTTCTTTCTCTTTTCTGGATCAGAGACCAGTTTGCAGAGGAGCTGTGCTGTGTTTGATAATAGGATATAGACATCCTTTTTAGCACGACTTTTCTCTCTTCTTTGATCCTGAGGGATCCACACATAGGTGTCCTTCTCTACCCCCATCTTGTTATCAAACTCTTCTTTAGTGAGGTCATAGTGGTCTTGCACCCACTGTTGTTCCTCCACTGTGATCTCCTCTCCATCACTATGAATCAAGTCGATCATTTTTCGTCCTCCTCCTCCCGTGTAGGCAGGTGGTAAGGGATTACCATATGCTCCTCCTCCTCCTGTCTCTTCTTGTTCAAATCCTCCTTCATCTTCGTCTCCTCCATATCTTCCTTCATCATCCCAGCCCTCTTCTACTCCTCCTCCTACTCCTTCATCTCCTCCTCCTCCTCCTCCTTCATTCAATCCTCTTCCTCCTCCTCCTCCTGCTTCTTCTTCTTCTCTTCTTTGTTCTGCCTCCGAGAATTCACTCACTTCGGCGGTCTCTGTCGACATGATGTCGTAGTAGTGATCAACAGGAGGACAGTGTCAGCTCCTATGTTTGGTTTTTGTTCGTTTTTGTTCTGTTCCTCCTTCAGTCGATTGACTAGTGAAGAGAGAAACTAATAAAGAGGGTAGAGTGAGATTCCCTGTCCTCTATGAAACACTGTTTGTATGTTTGTTTTTGTTTGAGAAAAATAGTCTTTGAGACTTTCTCCTATTTCTTGTTCTCCTTACTCAGATTACTTTCTCCTCCTTCTTTTCTATATTGTATCTAGTATGAGGCACTTGGACCTACACACAGATAGTAATAGAGAAGCTAGAAAAGCTCTCCTTGAGAAGTCGACAGTCGGTCGGATAGGTTCTCAGACCTACCTTTAGAAAACGATCAGAGAGTTGCAAAAATACTCTGACGTATGTGTGAGATAATGCAGATAAATGCACAAACTAGAAGGGTAAAGTGTTGTGCTCCTGTCCCTATGCTTGTTTGTGTTTTGTGTGTGTTCCTTCACTCTTCTGTCCACCTCCTTCTTCTTGGTCTCTGTGTGAGAACAGCAAGAACGACAGAGAGTTTGTATCTGATGTCTCCTTGTGAGCACACAGATATGGATTGGGCTAGAGGGTACGAGACACCTGCTTGAGACCAATCAAATTATTTGTTTTGTGAAAGAGTTATGAGGGAGCTGTGTTGGAGTATTTGTTTTCTTCTGACGTCCCCGTGTGAGACAGGTCAGTGAAAATTCACTCTGTTGCCTGTGTGGCAAAGCAGAAAGAAATCACCCTAGTGATGTGGACTCCAAATGTAATGCCCCGAACGATAGCTAGTAAAAAGTCGGTAATAGAACCAAACACAGTCCTCAAAAGATGAGAATGATGTCTCGTTATATTAGCTCAGTGAAGCCAAAAAGGAAAACGGCAACAGACCAGAAACAAAATTGCATCAGGTCCAATCCGGACAAATAATACTGAAAAACAAGCTGGTGCACCTGTCACCAGGAAAAGGTACTTTTTACCGGCTATCCGGGGGGTGATGCCTACATTAATGACATATAATTACATATGTTTAGACAGGACAGTTATCGGTTATTGTTGAAATATCGTATTATTGTAACATTTCTACGCAAACACTGTTTTAATAGAATACTTCCCACTCGCAGAGCTGAGTGGGAAGCAGAAGAGATAAAATGGAAGAGGTATCAAGAGGTACAAAAAGAGAACTTGAACATGAAGAGTAATAGTCCAAAAAAAAAGCGGGCGGCAGTCGGGCGACAGTTTAAGGTCATGCAGAGACACTATTCTGAGCTCACTCCCTTTCTCCCGGCTTTCTTTTTCCCTTTCCTTCTTCATTTTGTTTCATTCCTTCGTTTTGACTCTACGAGTCACAGTCCATCTTTACCACTTCCCTTTTAACTCTTACGCCATCCCACTTATCCCTACTAGTGGCAAGTATTCTATCATTAAAAGTTGATCAGTGAAAAAAACATAGGAATAGGTTTACCATTTTCTCCCGGCCGTCACTGACGCAAACATCATCCAAGAAAATACCTACTACACTTGGCACTTGAAAGAAACAGGAGCGGCGCTGCCGGGCTTCCTGGTCGTTCCAAGAGACGCAGTCAGATGATAGTTGTGAGACGGCAAGTCAACAAAATTTAAAAGAGTTGAAAATTGAAATTCCACAATAAGAGACTCGAATCTGAATATCATTCATAGTACTAAGTGGTAAGTATATATCACTTTTGAGTATTAACAGCAGTTAATAACGTGTCATAAAAAACATTCGACTTCTCGGCTTACTCCACCTCGGGCAGTGCGCCGAGCTTGCTCTGCAGCTGCGAGGCCAGGATCACGAACACCGACGTTGCGCGTGGACTACCTATGGCCGTCATAGGTATATACATATTTTCATCTAGGGGCGGAGATTCCTCTACCTGCGGTATGCGTGTGTGAATATTATTTTTGCTTGTTCGTATACGTATCTATGTTTGTGTTCATGCTTGCACTACCTCGCCGCCGCGTGCTGAAGCGGACCTGCACTACTCCACCAGGTTGCGCTTGGAACTCCACATCACCCCACACAAAGAACCTGACGCACACACGCACACACACAAACATCATCATACACTGCTGATATAAATGGATAAAAACACGTACACAAATACATCTAGTGCTGGTTGATGAATGAAAACTTATCCGAGTCTTTGACCTCTACATATCCCCCCTCCCTGCCTCCCCCTTACCCCCCCCAAACACATACACACACATAAATAACATAAATAAGACAGTCAACTCGACATCTCTCTACACAAACAAGCTAAGGCAACCCACTCAACCATGCAACATGTCCCCACACAAGGAGATTCACACAACCGACTCGACATATCCCCACGCAAAAAAGCTAAGACAATATCTGATAACTATGTCTGTACCGGCTTCCTTCTCGTATGTGGTACTGCAGGTAGGTACCGGTCTGCGCTCGCAAGTGAAGTGAGGTCCAGCGCAGACCTGGCAAAATATACATGGCATAAATCACATACATGGCATACATGAAATACACGGCATACATGGCATACATGGCATAAATATTAGCAAGTAGGTGCCGGTCCAGCGCAGGCCTCCATGCATGCACACAGATCAGGCAGAATGATAGATGGCTGCATGACATGAGATGCATGCGTAGTAAATACATACATATACGTGCATACATGCAGGACGGCACCTGGGTGTGTACCTACCTATCTAACTACCAAAAAAAAAAGGATAGGAACTCCTATCTATCTATCTATCTATCTATCTATCTATCTATCTATCTATCTATCTATCTATCTATCTATCTATCTATCTATCTATCCCTGGAGACGGTCTCTGCCACTGGCAACTCAGCCTAGGGTTCAGATCTAACTATCTCCTACAATGACGATTTTGTGTCCGCCGTTAATCGCGCGCAGCGCAAGGGCTAAACAGGCAACCAACTCCTGACCATGGCTGATGAAGTCGGGGCGTGATGCAAAGGGTTGATGAAGTCGGGATTGTAGAAGGTAACTCACAACGAGCGTGAACTCCTGAAACCTCGACTTGCTCATGGCATCATCTCCTTAGGGCACACGCTCCTGGGGAGTGTTCTAGTGTTGTCCCGTATAGTTCAAAAGGGCTCGGCTACCTTTCGGCTTGAACTGGGCACAGACACCAACCACAGCGAGACAGTGGTTGGTGTGCAGCTTGGCCGGTGCTGAAAGTTCTTGTCCGGGGGTAGTATAGGAGGCCATGGCTTTTCAAGCTAAGCCACGCCCATAGATTAAACATTAAACATATCTATCTATCTATCTATCTATCTATCTATCTATCTATCTATCTATCTATCTATCTATCTATCTATCTCTATCTATCTATCTATCTACCTACCTATATACCTACCTACCTATCTATCTACCTATCTACCTATCTACCTATCTACCTATCTATTTATCTATTTATCTATCTATCTATCTATCTATCTATCTATCTATCTATCTATCTATCTATCTATCTATCTATCTATCTATATATCTATCTAACCAGAAGCTCCTTTTTTCTGACATTAGTCGATATCTCATCAGTTGATCTCATCACTTACTCCACGGATTGAACCAAGGCCACTTGAGGTGTCACTGACCCTCCCTTGGGCTTGGTTTTTTGAAATGGGTGCAAATCTGTCGACAGACAGAGAATTAGGGAATGGTGTGGGTGTGCTGGGCCCGTGGTGGGGTGCCTTATGTGTGCCTAGCCATACGCCTATAAGTCACATGCCGAAATAGCGACGGGAAGCACAATCCTGTTCCCTCAGGGTGCCCTTTCTCGCTTGTTGAGCCCGGAATAAAACCCACAGTGCTCTATCGGTTTATACTAGACTGTCGAACAGTCTCGAAACTCCATCTGCTTACTGGGTCCTCTGTAATGGAGGTGGGAGCTCGTTCTGCAAGGGGCGCTTATGGAACGA
>WBZZ01002053.1:165000-170000 GCA_019918135.1 Paulinella micropora
AGGACGGACCATGGCGAGGGAAATCTCCTGCTCGTTGGGCTCCTCCAACACCCACAACTGCACACACACATGCATACATACATACATAGCAAACATAAAAAAGGTGCGTGCTAGATGGGTTGATATGGGCTACGTACGGAGTCGTTGTCGGCGAACACCTCCTGCCCCGCCGTCAGCGCCGACATCGCGCCTGCACACAACAAAACAACATGCGCTCTCTCTCTCTCTCTCTCTCTCTCTCTCTCTCTGTCTCTCTCTCTCTCTCTCTTGCTTGCTTGCTTGCTTGCTCGCTCTCTGCCTCCCTCACGCTCAGTCTCTTTGTCACACACACTCCCACTCCCTCGGTATTTATTGATCGACACGCTCATGCGCACATAGCCAAGAAGATGCGCTCTCTGTCCGCCCACAGCAAGCAGCGAGCAGCGCAGACACACACAGCCAACCGACACTTATCCACGCGCGCACCCACCCGCGCAGACCGTGTCTGAGCAGCGAGTGTCCCAGCTTCACCGCCTCCTCTTCGGACTTGACCTTGCCGCTCCTCACCAAACTGCACAGCGCACAAGGCGCGACTGGACAAGAACGAGAACGGGCAAGAGATAGACGACTAGATAGATAACTGCACAGCGCACAAGGCGCGACTTGACAAGAACGAGAACGGGCAAGAGATAGACGACTAGATAGATAACTAGTTACTTAGCTAGCTAGCTAGCTTGTATAAAATGAGTTGCAAAGCGAACTGTCTTCCGCGTGGGTGCTGTGTGTAGGCGACTCTAGTCGGCGTGCGTGTGTTTGAAGCGACAGACGTCAGATAAGCATCTAGCACAGCTGAGTGTGTGTGTGTGTGTGTGTTTGTGTGTGTGCATAGGTGTGGAAGTGAATAGAAGTGGCTTTGCTGGGATGCATCCAATAAGCTAAGACTCGCTTCTATGTCATGCGGAAGTTCAGGTTTTGGGTGCGCGAGAGCCGCCCCAGGCTGGCTTTTTCTGGGCTGGGTAGCTCTCTGTCACCCGAACCCCGCAATGCGAGGTAGTGCAGAATGGGCATATAAGTGAGCTTTTGCGTGGAGAAAAGAGCACCTTTGCACCATCTCTGCACCCGTGAAGACACTCTCGTACACCAGCCCATCCACCTCCTGCAGACACATGTGATGCGTGTGTGGCTGTGTTTGTGTTAAAAAGAAAAGAGACAAGAGGTGGTAGGGCGGGGGAAGAGGGGGGGGGGGTGGGGAAAGGGGAAAGAGAGAGAGAGAGAGTGAGAGAGAGGGCGAGGGAGAGAGAAAGAGAGAAAGAGAGAAAGAGAGAGAGAGATAGAGAGAGAGATAGAGAGATAGAGAGAGAGAGAGAGAGAGAGAGAGAGAGTGAGAGAGAATTTTACTCTAGTTCTCTGCATATCTTCTCCATCAATCTGCAACAAAGTTTGTTAACATGTATTTCGCAATACGCACACACACGAGAATTCACACACATGTAAACCAAAAGGTTGCAGGCAGCAACAAGTCGGGGCCGCACCTGTTCTTTCTGTTCGTTGGCGTGCAGTTCACTTAGCGCGTGCCGGATGAGCAGCAGCTGGTCGTGCACGAAGAGCGAGCGAGACGAGGTCGAGCCTTCCAGCAAAGACTACACAGCACAGCACACAAACAAAGAAACCATGCTAGAGGGAGAGCAAACAAGCCATGTTAAAGACTTGCAAGGAGAAGGGCAAAGTGTGTATGTGTGTGTGTGTGTCTGTGTGTGTGAGGGTGGGTGGGTGTGTGTGAGGGGGGGGGGGGGTGGCAAGAGGGATTGCTGGTGTTGCTGTCGCCGTCGTTGTTGTTGTTGCCGTTGTTTTTATTTGGGGGGGGGGGGGGGGGGCAAGGGGGTGGGGTGGGGGGGGGGGGGTTTGCTGCTGTTGTTGCGGTTGCTGTCGTCGTCGTTCTTGTTGTTGCTGTCATTGGTGTTAGGTAGGTGGTGGTTGTGGTTTTTGTTCTCATGTTAACCAGCGTGGTCGGCGTGTATGCGCGCTGGCGAGTCAACGTGGCCACCTGACATACAGACATACATGCATACACACATACATACACACATACATACACACATACATACATACATACATACATACATACATACATACATACTACCCGCTTGCGGTTCCAGAGCTGCCGCAAGAGCTCCACCTACAGACATACATACATGCACATATACTGAGAGAGGGAGAGAGAATATGAGAGAGAGAGAGAGAGAGAGAGAGAGGTTGCTACGCGTTTGCGGTTGACTCCGAAGTCCGTGTAGCCGGAACGCGCTGCCGCACTACACGAAAGATAAATAGATAGATAGATAGATAGATAGATAGATAGATAGATAGTTAGCTAGGTAGGTAGGTAGGTAGGTAGATAGGTGGTAGGTAGGTCGGTAGGTCGGTCGGTAAACAGATAGATAGATAGATAGATAGATAGATAGATAGATAGATAGATAGATAGATAGATAGATAGAGATAGATAGTATTGGTGTGTTGTGTGCAGGAGGGCCAGCGCAGGCCAGCAAGAGGCTCCTGCTCCTCCGCCTTGGCACGTGTCAGTGTGATAGAGCAGCAAGAGGCTCCTGCTCCTCCGCCTTGGCACGTGTCAGTGTGATAGAGCAGGAAGAGGCTCCTGCTCCTCCGCCTTGGCACGTGTCAGTGTGATAGAGCAGCAAGAGGCTCCTGCTCCTCCGCCTCGGCACATGTCAGTGTGATAGAGCAGCAAGAGGATCCTGCTCCTGCACCTTGCAACACGTGTCAGTGATAGAGCTTCTTGCAACGCCAAGGCGCCAAGTTTTGCACGTACTTCCCGTCGATACTGTTTCGAAAATGATGCACTTTTTAAAAGTCAGCGATAGTGACAGAAATTTCTGTGAAAATCTGGCATAGAATTTTACATGCTTCCCGTTGTCTTAAGTGCAGAATGGGGGGTTGATGTGACCGGATGTGTACTATGCCGCCGGGGTCCTGGTCGTCGGCGTTGGGCACGAACTGCAACTCCACGTCGTCTGCTTTCCTGACACATAACCATCGCTCACCATGGCGATGCGAGCGATTGCGATCAACGCTTCAGAGATAGCACAGAGATAGACACGCAAACAGGGAGATAGGTCCAGGTAAAGTGTTGGAAGAGGTCCTGGATGGTGGAGTAGAAGTAAGTGCATAGATAGACAGGCAGATAGATAGGCAAAGAAAAAAAGAAAGAAATAGAGAGAGAGAGAGAGAGAGTTAGATAGAGAGAGAGAAGAATATATATATATATTTATATAGATATAAATATAAATATATATATATATAGAGCGAGAGAGGAGGTCAAGCTAAAGTAGCAGAACAAGGCGTGTTAGTGCAGGCAGTACATAGATAAACAGATAGGTAGATAGATGAGAGAATACAGAGCTTAGGAATAGAGAAGAAGAAGAAGAAGAAGAAGAAGAAGAAGAAGAGAGGAGGAGGAGAAGGAGGAGGAGGAGAAAGAGAGAGGAGGAGGAGTAGGAAGTGGAGGAGGAGGAGGAGGAGGAGGAGAAAGAGGGAGGAGGAGGAGTAGGAAGAGGAGGAGGAGGAGGAGGAGGAGGAGCAGAGGAGGAGGAAGTGGAAGGAGGAGGTGTTGGAAGAGGACGTGGTGGTATAGCAAGTAGTAAGTAAATGGATTGACAGGCAAACAGATAGGCGAGCAGAGAGAGAGGTCGACCTGAAGTGTCTCAAGAGGACGTGGTAGTGGAGGAAGCAGTAAGTACGTAGACAGACAGACAGATAGAACAAACAGAGAGCAAGATAGACCTGAAGTGTCGAAGGAGGACGTGGTAGTGGAGGAAGCAGTAAGTACGTAGAGATAGACAGGAAAATAGATCGACCTGAAGTGTCGAAAGAGGACGTGGTAGTGGAGGTAGTTGCCGCGACGGTTCTGGATCACCTATGCAAATAGATAGATAGACAGAAAGGTAGGTATGTAGGTAGGCAGGTAGGTAGGTAGACAGATAGACAGATAGATACATGAATAGATGGATAGATAGATAGCTAGATAGATAGATAGATATAATATAGATAGATAGATAGATAGATAGATAGATAGATAGATAGATAGATGGATAGATGGATAGATAGATAGATTGACAGATTGATACCCAGTTGCCGGCCTTGGCTGGTGTAGCGCTTAGTGTCGCGATGCAACTCTTGAGAATCTACCACGCAGCGACAGCAGCACTGTGATCACTACCGTTACTACTGTCATCGTGCTGGTGCAGCGCTCAGCGTCCAGACGCAACGCTTCAGAATCGATAACACAGCCACAGCAGTTGTTATGGTTACTGCTACTGTTATTGTTATTGTTATTGTTATTGTTATTGTTATTGTTATGCTATTGTTATTGTTATTGTTGTTGTTGTTGTTGTTGTTATTATTATTATTATTATTATTATTATTATTATTATTATTATTATTATTATTATTGTTATGGACACCGTGATAGCCCAGTGGTCAAGTTCTACCATCTGGGCCCTGTCGCCAGTTCGATTCCCGTCGGTGCCACCAGTATTTTCATTGAACATACCGGTCCGTCTGGACCAGTATTTTCATTGAACATACCGGTCCGTCTGGAAGTGTTGGAACTGCCCTTGCGGGGGTGTCATTAGAGCCTATCGTCAATTCTTCGTACTCCCCTCACGGGTGAGACGATGGAGGCGCATGTGCAGAAATGCATCAGCCATTGACAGAGAAGCACTATATTGTTGTTATTGTCATTATTATTATTAGTATTATTATTATTATTATCATTATTATCATTATTATTATTATTATTATTTGGACACCGTGATAGCCCAGTGGTCAAGTTCTACCATCTGGGCCCTGTCGCCAGTTCGATTCCCGTCGGTGCCACCAGTATTTTCATTGAACATACCGGCCCGTCTGGAAGTGTTGGAACTGCCCGTGCGGGGGTGTCATTAGAGCCTATCGTCAATTCTTCGTACTCCCCTCACGGGTGAGACGATGGAGGCGCATGTGCAGAT
>WBZZ01002053.1:182500-185000 GCA_019918135.1 Paulinella micropora
GTTATTATTTACATTAATATTAAGACTGATAAAATTAATAATAAATAGTCGACCCAAACCTAGCGGCTAAGCTGAGCCTACCTAGGCGAGGGTGGTATATAATAAGTCGATCCAAGCCTAGGGAACCCCACTTTGTGGTTATTTTGGCGGGGAGAGCTAATCAAGCTGATCGAGTCATATGCTTGCGCGCTCGCTTTGGTCGGCCTGGAGAAGAGTTGTGTTCTCTCGTGCGGCCCGCGAGCGGCCTGCGCCAGGCCGGGTGGCGACCGGACCGGCCGCACCGGAAAGTCACTTGGCAGACGTTGCCGCTTGCGATCGCGATTGGCAGCGAGCGAGATATGCTGCAAACTGGGCCAGTAGATGAAAATATAGCCTGGAAACATACAGACAGACACACACACACAGACACACATACGCTAGCGGTAGAGAGTATGCTTGCGAGACCAGACATGGAAGCATCCTGTTGCCTTTTCTCAACGATAGATAGATAGACAGATAGATAGGTAGATAGATAGATAGATAGATTGATAGATAGATAGATAGATAGATACTTGACCGAGCAGGATGGCGGCGTAGACGAAGGGGGAGAGCTGGTGCCAGAGCATCAGGCGAGAGCTGGGCGTAGCATGCACTGCACACGTGCACAAGATATGTAGTTTATATAGTCTGGGAGAAGAAAGGATCATGTGGGAGGAAGGGAGGTAAAAGAAAGAAAGAAAGAAAGAAAGAAAGGAAGGAAGGAAGGAAGGAAGAAAGAAAGAAAGAGAAAGAAAGAAAGGAAGAATGAATGAATGAATGAATGAATGAAGGAAGGAAGGAAGGAAGGAAGGAAGGAAGGAGGAAGGAGGCAGGAAGCGAGGAAGGCAGACGGTATCGGAGGTAGGGCTGGGAAGGAGAGGGAAGGAGATTGGAGGAGAGGTGTTACGGGAGAAGGGCGGAGCAGCTTGGAGCGCGGACAGAGGCAGCTCCAGCAGCAGCGGTGAGGACTCGTTGCAGAGATTGCCTACCAGCATGCGACAGACAGCAGCAACAGGAACAGTAACAGTAGTAGCAACAACAGCAACCTCAGCAACCACAGCAACATGCATAGATGAACAGACAGATAGAAGGATAGATAGATAGATTCATAAGGTATATCAGACAGATTGTTGATACATAAATCTACAAGATGGACCTGTTGGGCCTGCGAAGCGGTCAACATTGACCTAAACACACAAGCGGAGAGTATACACGTGTATAAACAGATACATATGATGCATAGTATATGTATGTATGATATATATACATATATATCGTGCGCTATTAACACTGCCTTGCACAGTATCACATGCGCGCACTATGGCTACTCTGCGGCTGTGCCTGCCTACACTGTGAGCCATGGCTACTGTGCGGCTGTGCCTGCCTACATTGTGAGCCGTGGATACTGTGCGGCTGTGCCTGTCTACACTGTGAGCCATGGCTACTGTGCGGCTGTGCCTGCCTACACTGTGAGCCATGGCTACTGTGCGGCTGTGCCTGCCTACACTGTGAGCCATGGCTACTGTGCGGCTGTGCCTGCCTACACTGTGAGCCACAGGCGTCGCGCAAGTCGCGCAGGAACATATATCATGCGATATTAACTGAGTTGCACAGTGTGACATACACATATTATCGCTACTATTTGGCCAAGCCTACCATCTTGAGCCAGGCGTCGCGGAAGTCTCGCAGGAACTGCTCGTTGTCGCGCGCGTAGCGCCGAGCGTACACCACCAGCTGAGGGTCAGACCTGGCCAGCCAGGTAGGTAGGTAGGTAGGTAGGTAGGTAGGTACGTTGGTAGGTTGGCATGCCTTGGTATGCTTTGTATGCTTTGGTATGCTTTAGTATGCTTTGGTACGCTGTGCTATGCTATGCTACGCTTTGTTATGTCATGCTATCATCTCACCGCATGAAGTAGTCGCTGGGCAGCACGCTCAGGTGCGGTTTGCTCTTGGACATCATCCTGCACGTGACGCACGCAGATATACGTGAGACGTTCTTACTGCTTAATCACAACGAGGAACGATCTTTCTACCTACCTACCTATCTGTCTATCTACATTGTGTACTGGATTTTGGTGGAGTAACCCCAGCGTTGTACGGCCACTCGATCTATCTACCTATCGATCTGTCTAGATGGTGTACTGGATTTTGGTGGAGTGTCCCCAGCGTTGTATGGCGACTTCTTCCCACTCTTCTTCAAACAGGTTGACAAAGAACCTGCAGGTAGTAGCAGCAGCAGTAGTAGTAGTAGCAGTACCAGTAGCAGTAGTGGTATTAGTGTTGTTAGTAGTAGTAGTAGTAGTAGTAGTAGAAGAAGAAGAAGAAGAAGAAGAAGAAGACGAAGAAGAAGAAGAAGAAGAAGAAGAAGAAGAAGAAGAAGAAGAAGAAGAAGTTACTAGTAGTAGTAGTAGTAGTAGTAGTAGTAGTAGTAGTAGTAGTAGAGGAGGAGGAGGAGGCGGAGGAGGAGGAAGAGGAGGAGGAG
>WBZZ01002053.1:190000-192500 GCA_019918135.1 Paulinella micropora
ACGTACGTATGTATGTATGTATGTATGTATGTATGTATGTAGTATTTATGTAT
This sequence comes from Paulinella micropora, assembly GCA_019918135.1. NCBI lineage: Eukaryota > Cercozoa > Imbricatea > Euglyphida > Paulinellidae > Paulinella > Paulinella micropora. The sequence goes on from WBZZ01002053.1 coordinate 190,054, forward strand.
GTATGTATGTAGTATGTATGTATGTATGTATGTATGTATGTATGTATGTATGCATGCATGTATGCATGTATGTATGTATGTATGTATTTATGTGTATATATGTATATGTATGTATGTAGTATGTATATGTATGTGTATGTATGTATGTATGTATGTATGTATGTATGTATGTGTGTTTGTGTTTACCAGGCCACCAACCGCGACGCTGAGCCCTCAGTGGCGTCGGTCCGGCCGGGGCAAAACGGCATCGGCAACGCGCCGGCCTAATGCAAATCAATATCGATATGTATGGTGTATTAGTGCTGCGTATCCGAGGACGCAGGCATCCATTCGATAGAGAGAGATGGCTAGCGAGATGGATGGATGGATGGATGGTTGGAGAGATAGATAGATAGATAGATAGATAGATAGATAGATAGATAGATAGATAGATAGATAGATACATGGATAGATGGATAGATAGATAGATAGATAGATAGATAGATAGATAGATAGATTAGATAGATTAGATAGATAGATAGATAGATAGATAGATAGATAGATAGATAGATAGATAGATAGATAGATAGATAGATAGCTAGAGCGAGCGCGCTGACCTCCTCCAGTGCGGTGGTGCCGGCCAACACGATCAGGTCCGCATACGACACCTACAAGCATGACTCTATGCATGTATGTATGTATGTATGTATGTATATGTATGTACATGTGTGTGTATGTGTGTATGTGTTGTATGTATGTTATGTGTGCGATGTGTCTAGCCCTGACCTGGTGTCGTTGGTGCAGGCTCTTGAGCAGGTTTATTCCGTCCTGCAGGCCTGTGCCAACCCCACCACAGCAAACGCACGTCCTAGCTCTTCATCATGCGCCTCTTTCTACTGCCCCGTTTTGATCGCTGATGGCCCTATTATTGCCAGATTCCCCGGACTTTTGCCACATTTCCCTGGACTATGGCTGATTTCCTATGGGCTATTGCCAAATTCTCCTGAACTAATGTCGATTTCCCCTGGGCTATCTCCGATTTCCTATGCGCCATTGCCACATTGCTGGACTATTATCAATTTTCTGAGGATAATGCCCAATTTCCTCGGATTGTTGCCGATTTTCCCCTGGATTATTGCGGATTTCCCTAGACTAATGTCCATCTGCCCTGGCCGGACCTCGGTTCATGTGCCAGTCCGCTTCTGGCGAGAGGCGAATGTACGCGCCGTTGCAGCCGCCCAAGTAGTCAGTGGCGCGAAAGGTCAAGAAACAACTGCACACAAATAGAACAGGGATTAAAAAAAAGAACGGCGCAATACGTTCAAAGAGAGAGAGAGAGAGTCGCAAAGAGGAAAAAAAGAAATGTTCTGAACTCCCTCTGCCTCTCTGTATGTATTTTTACACTAATATACATGCATCAATACATGTATCATATATGCATACTCAAGGCAAACAGTGCGCCGTAGTAGCTGTTGCAGCATAGTATGTAACATGTACATTATGTATATGCACACAGACCGTTTGGCTAGGGCGACAAAGAGTGCGCCGTAGTAAGCTTTGCCGTCGTAGTAGTTAACATGTATATGCATAGCAGTTAAAATGCATATGCATCATAGTAGTATATGCCTACACAGACCGCTTGGCCAGGGCAACAAACAGTGCGCCGTAGTATGCTTTGCCGTCGTAGTAGTCGGGCTGCGCAAGGTTCTTCTGCTCCGTCCGAATCAACAACAAAATCTCCTTCTTGATCGCGGACCAGTCCTAGGAAGATCAACAAACACACACAAAACAGAACGTGTACGGCAACATGGCTGGTTGGTTCGGGCAGTTTGTGTTGCAAGTGCTGCGGAGGCATGTAATGTGTAAATGTGTAAATATATACGTAAGGGCGCGTGGTTGTGTGGTTCGGGCAGTTTGTGTTGGAAATGCTGAGGATGTATGTAAATATGTAAATATGTAAATATGTAAATATGTAAACATGTAAATATGTAAATATGTAAATAGGTAAATAGGTAAATAGGTAAATATGTAAATAGGTAAATATGTAAGTATATACATACGGGTGAGTGGTTAGGCGGATCGGGCAGTTTGTGTTGGAAGTGTTGCGGTGGCGGCAGGCGCGGGCCGGTGCAGCGCGCGAACGGGCCCATGTCCTTGGTAGTCAGCTTGTACCTGACACACAACACGCACATCTTGCTGGTGGATATGCAGGTGCGTGTGTGTGTGTCTGTGTGTGTGTGTGTAGGGTTAGGGTTACCCCCCCTACCCCCCCCCCCCCCCAATCCTCCTCCTCCCCCCGTCCCACATCTTAACAGCTATGCAATAGATGGTAAACCTACACAGACAGGAAATGATGATTCTTGACCATGCGGCAGCGAAGTGTGTGTTGAAGTAGGGCATGCTGCGCTCGAACAGCTGAATAATGCCCTGATAGGAACCTACACGCACACACACGGGGGACAGAAAAT
>WBZZ01002053.1:212500-217500 GCA_019918135.1 Paulinella micropora
ATTTTTTTAAACGAGACTGGAATTTTTTTGAATGTTTGAACCCATTGCTGTTCGTCCTTGTTTTCTATGAAATAAAGACTGGGGTAGCTGGTTTTAGTTCATATACGTACAGCGCAGGAAGCGTGTGTTGGTGTGATACACCTACATGCATCCCCTCTTGAAAGACTCGTTTGGAAAAAAGGAAGAAAATAATATTTCATAAGGTGGCAAGGTCCCAAAATTTTGTGGGGTATCCCTAAGATGAGATGTACCCAAGCATCGATACCTCCTGAGCAGAGATGCCCAAGGTTGTGACTCTGGAGGAATGTTCCAAGGCGAGCCTGCTTGTTCAGCGGGTCATGCCACCCCCAGACCCGCAGCTTCTTCCAGCTCAGACATCTAAGGTTTCCAAACTCAAGTTGTGACCACCCCAAAACCGACCGCCGACTGACAGATTTGATCTATCTGTCCCAACCAAATGCGGTGAGCTATATCGATGGTAAACTGCACGCAATATCTCTAACTTGCATAGAGACTGAGGCAATGTGGTGAACATTGAGCTCAGTGTCTCTGGACAAGAACGCAGGCAAACCTAAGAAAAGCGACTTTGGGGTTTTTTCAGTGAGAAAGTATGCTAAATTTTTTCGGTTGTACACTTCGCGAACAATACAGATGAGGGCCAAAGTAGGTCGCATTAGAGAGCTTGTGGATAGACATATGCGATACTAAATGTATCCTTGCCTGTGACCACTTCGGACAGAAATAAGAAAGACGAGGTTGAGGTACCAGATTTCAGTCTGATTTTCCCAACTTTCTATCACTTTCTTTTTATCTCGATGTAGAGTGTTAAATATTGCAAATACGCAGTAGTATGTTACTACTCGTGGCCTGTAGTGTGTGAACGTGGAATAAAACCGGCCATCTCGGCCTGCTTCCAAGAGATAGAATCAAAGTCCGGCATTTTGTTTTAAGACACGTCTTATCTATCTATCTATTTACCTGTCTATCTATCTATCTATCTATCTATCTATCTATCTATCTATCTACCTACCTACCTACCTACCTACCTACCTACCTACCTACCTATCTATCTACCTATCTACCTATCTACGTACCTACCTACCTATCTATCTACCTATCTATCTATCTATCTATCTATCTATCTATCTATCTATCTATCTATCTATCTATCTATCTATCTATCTATCTATATCTATATCAATCTCATCTCATCTCATCTCATCTCATCTCATCTCATCTCATCTCGTCTCGTCTCGTCTCGTCTCGTCTCGTCTCGTCTCATCTCGCCTCACCTCACCTCACCTCACCTCACCTCACCTCACCTCACCTCACCTCACCTCATCTCATCTCATCTCATCTCATCTCATCTCATCTCATCTCATCTCATCTCATCGCATCGCATCGCATCTCAGCTCAGCTCAGCTCAGCTAAGCTAAGCTCAGCTAAGCTAAGCTAAGCTAAGCTATCTATCTACCTACCTACCTACCTACCTGCCTATTTATCTACCTATCTAGCTATCTAGCTAGGCTAGCTAAGCTAGCTAGCTAGCTACCTATTTGTCTGTCTATCTATCTATCCATCCATCCATCCATCCATCTCTATTTCTATTTGATCTGTCTATCTGTCCAGTTCGCACCACCTGCTGAATCCTTGTCGCGACTGCCCCGAGGGCGCCAAGAAGGAAGCCAACTTCCCCGACGAAGAAGGTATCTACCTACCTACCTACCTACCTACACCTACCTACCTACCCATCGACTGCCTCGAGGGCGCCAAGAAGGAGCCCAACCACCCCGACGAAGAAGGCAATCTACCTATCTACCTGCCTATCCACCTATGTACTATAAATTTATCTATTTATCTATAATTTGACTGCCCCGAGGGCGCAAAGAAGAAAGCTAACTTTCCCGACGAAGAAGGCAACCAGCTATCTATCTATCTATCTATCTATCTATCTATCTATCTATCTATCTATCTATATTTCTTTCCGGAGGTCGTCCCTCCCCTCGATGTAAGAAAAATTGGTCGAGGGGGCGGGAAATTGGCGATGAAGACCAACCCTCCTGGAGCAAACTGCATCACATGCCAGTTGGCTACCTCGCAAGGCTGCACCATGGGTAGCTTTGGCGTTGGGTGCTTCCTTTGAGCTCGCCTATAAAAGGTACTTACCCTGCACTTCGTGCTTGGTAAGTGGATCCCTCCGCTGGCCATTGGCTACGAGGGAGCCAGGAAGGCGAAGGCAGCCCTGACCCGAGGATGCCTCCTGGTAGGACGCCTATGGCCTTTGGCTACGCGACGCTCCTAGATACACTATCTATATTTCTTTTTTTCTTTCTTTCTATCCATTAATCTGCCTATCTATCCACCCATCCATCTACCTATCTATCTATCTATCTAACTACCTACGTAATATTTGTATAGGCAACTTGAAGATCCTCTGTGCCACGCACGCGCGCGAGCGGGGTAGGCACCATCTATCTATCTATCTATCTATCTATCTATCTATCTATCTATCTATCTATCTATCTATCTATCTGTCTATCTGTCTGTCTGTCCGTCCGTTCGTCCGTCTGTCTATCTATCTATCTATCTATCTATCTATCTTTCTATCTATCTATCTATCTATCTATCTATCTATCTATCTATCTATCTATCTATATAACCTATATAATCTATCTATCTATCTATCTATCTATCTATCTATCTATCTATTCTATCTATCTATCTATCTATCTATCTATCTATCTATCTATCTATCTATCATGTTATATCCATCTAGGCACGCACCGAGTGCAAAACCCCTGCAGAGACTGCCCGGACGACGCCAAGAAAGGAGCAGGTAGATACCTACATCCTACCTACATCCTATCTACATACGTACGTACGTACATACCTACATACATACCTACCTGCTTCCTTGGATCGCCCGGAAGACGTCAAGAAAGGAGCATGCATTCACATGTACCTACATACATCCCTACATACACATGCGTAGGTTACAACGACGAGACGGGCACGCCCTTCCGACTCTGCGCAGAGCACGCCCGGCTGGTCTGCCTAGATGTGCTTGCGTCAGCTACGTCATGTAGTAATCTATGTAAAATATGTCATGTACGTAATGTATGCATGCGCGCATGCAGGCATGCATGTCGTGCATGTCTGCATGCTATCTCTGCGTGTTATGCACAGGCTGGGACCCACCACGGCCTGCGCCCTTGTCGCGACTGCCCGGAGGGAGAAGAAACGCAGGTGCGTGTGTGTGAATCTATGTCCATAAAGATGTATGTATGTCTGTGTATGTATGTATGTATGTATGTATCTATCTATCTATCTATCTATCTATCTATCTATCTATCCATCTATCTATCTGTCTATCTATCTGTCTATCTATTTGTCTATCTATCTGTCTATCTGTCTGTCTATCTATCTGTCTGTTTATCTATCTGTCTATCTATCTATCTATCTATCTATCTATCTATCTATCTATCTGTCTGTCTGTCTGTCTGTCTGTGTCTGTCTGTCTGTCTATCTATCTATCTATCTATCTATCTATCTATCTATCTATTTATCTATCCATCTATCTATCTATCTATCTATGTATCTATCTATCTATCTATCTATCTATCTATCTATCTATCTATCTATCTATATATCTGTCTGTCTGTCTATCTTCTATATCTGTGTAAATTATGTATGCATGCGTAGGCCCACTACCCGGACGAGAAGGGCAACCCGCAGCGGCTGTGTGCGCAGCATGCCAAAGAGGCAGGCACGTACGTCGTCCTGTCTCAGCTCAGGAATCTCACTAAGAATAAGAAGAAAGACGAGAATATTAAGCAAATATTATTTTTAAGAAACATGACTAGAACAGGGCCAGAGAATCCAGGATCAGCAAACGCTGTGCGCCTGTAGATACGCATGTGCACACAAGTATGCGATGATTTCGTGCATACGCTGTTCTTTGTTTTATTAAATGTACAGGCTATAAAAGAAAAAAGAGAGGAAGAAAAAGGAAGGAAGGAAAGAAGGAATTGTTGTATTGTAATGAATACGTTAAGAATAGCGGTGATCACATCTTTTAAAAAGGGAATAGCTAGAAGGCAATTGACCCCGCACATCACATAACAGAGAAAGGACCGGCAGAGTTATCACGACACAGAGCGAGGTGTTGTGAAACTCTTTTCTTGTCCCTGCTCAACGGCCAGCTGCTCAAAACCCTGCTTGTGGCCAGTTTTAGCTCTTCTGAACCCAACTCTTGGGTTGCTGCTTCTTTTTTCTGACGTCACGGTTCAAGACGTCCTCTCTGCCACGGTTGCACTCTTGTGGACACAGTCGCTCCCAACCTGGCCACAGTCCTTAACGCCTTCAATTCTTGCTGCCTGTCGCACTCTCCTAGAGAGCATAGCCTCTGCTTTAATCCTAGCTGTCTTGCCAGCCAGTTGCTCCTCCAACTCGTATGCAGTGGAATCATGAGTCCAGAATGAGACACTTTTTCTCTCATCTGTAGTACAGCCAGTCGGGGGCTTGGACCCTGCTCAGAACGAGACTCCTTAGGAACTTGTTATATATTAATAATTAGGTGATGGGATTAATATATATCATGATACACTGTCAATACAACGGGTGACCGGTATATACGTTAACTGAGTAGTACTGTATTACTATTTGAATAGTTCATATTAATAATATGGAATAAGTGGTAATTACTGATGCGGTGAGTGGCATTGGTGCCACCAATGCAAATATGTCGTGTGCGGATGGCTATCAAGTTTCCTTTTTGAGTTAGAGACCAGTAAGGACTCAGCCGCACTGTTTCGTTCGTTTGGCTGGCTTTTGTCTGTGTGAGTGAATTATTGTTGAATAACTATTATATATTATACTCAAGCTAGTATATTATAAAAGCCAGGGACGTTTGGAGCTGGTTATTAATACAAATAGTTGACTTGATTAATATCTAGTCAACTGGGGACGCCGCGCCCTGGGAGACGTTAAATCGCCCGGCG
>WBZZ01002053.1:227500-232500 GCA_019918135.1 Paulinella micropora
GTATTTTGTATAGTTCTGCTTCACTCCTTACTATTTTTGTTTGTGTCTTGTTGTTTTTGTCCAAATCTTCCTCATAGTGAGTTTAGACAGAGTTTCGCCACAGCCCTTCTACCTTCATTCTTTTCAATCTTGCTTTTATCTAATTTAATTTTCATCTTTTCTTCATAGTCCTTAATGTAGTTGTCTTTGTCTTCTTCTGTTATGACATTTGAAGGATAGCCACTTGATTCCTGTTTCACTCTTAGAAATGTTTTAATATATTCTTTGAATAGTTCAGTTGTCTGCTCATTCCAATGCCATAATTCGTAAGGTTTAATAAGTCTGCAGCCTTTTTGTATTGCTTTGTAAATAAGCGGTGTCGCCCATGTGCCTGTCAGTATTCTGTCCTCGTCAGTGTGCTGACATTCGTCCTGTAAGCCTTCCTTACCACATTTATTACATAGATAATCATCTTTCCTCTATCTTGACATGGAAGGACTGGGTGAATTAGTCCTCTAGGTGGCAGCATTTTTTTTTGCTATGCCAAATGCTGTTTTTTTATTCAACATATCATATGCTTCTTTTCCTCTTATTGCTTTGTGGTGTTTCACAGGATAGGGGTCATAGTACATAACCGTCGGATAGAGAGAGCACACATCTATATACTTAGCATACTGATACTCGCTCATTGACTTCCAGTATAGAGACAGAGCATTCACTCTTCCACCAAACATAGCATGTCGTGGATTGATTGTTTCTTGTTCTCTTAATGTCTCTTCTATTGTGCCCTTGAATTCTTCCTTTGTTCTTATCCTATTCCATTGACACCCCCATATCGTTATTAATTGACTAACTTCAGAATGCTGACAGATTAAAGTTTCTCGTCGTTTAGTTTCCTTGTATAGTTGTCCAAATGTTTTATTAACAGACCTTTCTCTATTCAGTTCATTTCCATTAAAGCACTCAGGACAGCCGTGCCAATAACAACCATGGAACTCATATGCCGTTTTTGTTTTCTCGTCATATCCGTCTAAGTAGGCTTTCACACCTTTCGGTAAGTTTAGTATTTGTTCTTTACCATTTAGACCATGTTGAATTTTGGAATTGTCCTTTTTTTCTCTGTATGCTAACCATTCCACACACATACGACTTGTTTTTGTTTTGTCTGTTCTGTTTGTTGGTATGACTGCTATGCTGTCCTCAGGCATATAGTTTGCTTTGAATAGTGCCATACACGTAGAGGCGATTGTCGTGTATTGAAATGGATCAATACCAAACTCCATAAATTGCTTCCTAAACTCAATACACCCCCGCCTTAGTATATCTACATCACTATGACAATATTAAATCATTTCTTTATTGAAATCAAATACTTTGCTTTTTTGCTCATCATACCATTTTAGGAAATCCTCTCTTTTCTTCTTTGAAAATGAGTTATAGCCATAATCATCTTTGTCTGGCATTTTCCCTATGTATGATTGGTTGTCTGTTTTATTGAAAAAGTGAGGAAAATATCCTTTCTTTAATTCTGTAAGTCCAAATGTATCTGGAAAGTCAGACAGAGGCATAGTAAGGAAAGATAGACTATCTATAAATCTAATCTGTTCTTTTCGTTACCAATTGACATCATCATTATTTTTCCACCTTCATAGATTACAAATGGAGTTATGCGTTTTTCAATCAACCATTTCAGCACAAATTGACAATCATACCCCGCGCATTATGTGCTATGAATGTATAACCCTTATGTTTTACACCCAACGCCCACTCGCAGAATTGTTCAATGTTTTTATGAATGATTGGTGTGCTGTCGTTGAAATATTGACTTTCTGAATGATTGATAATATGTATTCCTGTCTCTTGATTTGCTTCAAAATCAAAGAATACATATTTTGTTGATGGTGCGTGTATGACTTTTTTCTTTATCTCACATTGGTGCCATAAAGGTTTTAGTTCTTTGCAGTTCCTACATTTTTCATATCCGCATTTATGTTCTCCTTTGTATGTCTTAGCACACGAGATACATTTTTTCTTTACATCACACAACTTATTTTGTTTATGATTGTTGAAGCATTTATCATTAGGAAACTTTCTATTACACTTATTGCACGTTTTCCATTTTGAAATATTGTCATATCCTTTACATCCCTCGGTTAGACATACATTACATTTGAATTCACATGCGTGATTATGTTCGTATCCCTTCATACATTTCTCACAAAAGTTTCGTTTGGATAAGAATGCTTTCATACTTGTTATAGTGTCGTAATGGTTCCTTGTTTTTAGTATGTATATATATTTTTTGTCCTTAATCTCAGTCTTATATATGATTTTGTCTGGATATTCAACAATAACAATGTTGTATGTGTCTAGCAAACTCACCAATTTCAGAAAGCCCACACAAATCTTTCATGACACCAGCCTCCTCATGTAGTTTGTTTGCCAGTTCGTCTTGGATTCTGCGTCCGTCCTTGGTTTGTGAATACTTTTAATGCTTTTCTATCTTTGCCTTTGCTACAACTATTGCTCTAGCCCCTTTCTTTTTATACGTCTATTTCTGTTATTGCTTATTCGTATTACCCCTTTCTTTTTATACATGTCTGTTTCTGTTATTGCTTTCAATCTTGCTCCTCCTTCTGGCATTCTTACACCCACAAAATTGAAATCAATAAGTTCCATTGTTGCTCCTTCTTCGTCCATATAGTTTTCGTCGTTTGATTGCAGTATAGATTCTCATCTAGTCAGTAATACAGTCACTATATCTTCCAAATTGAAATCTTTTACTTTAATTAATTTTTGGTTTTGTACATTCCAAGTTGAAGGAATAGCACTAATACGTATTTGTATTAAGTCATTGTCTTTGTAAAGTATTTTAAAGTCTTCAATTATAGATCCAATCATGCCGATGATGCACTCTAATGGAAACTTTTCACTTTTTGAGACATTGATTTACTTAATTTTATAGTATAGACAGATTGACCCACAGGTAGTTTGTCTTCAGATCAGTTTATAGCCATTGAAATCTATTATTTGTGGCTCTACATATTTTCGTTCCCTTTGCTTTCGCTCAGGTTCAGAATAAAACCTTTCAGGGTCAGATAGTGCTCCCCTTGTTGTTGTTATGTCATAAAACCTACTACCATTTGGTTTTTTCACATACAACTTGTTTTGCCTTATTTGGAATGTTATATTTGCCTCTGTAAGTTTGTCTAGGTTCCATGTGTGCCCGCCATAGTCGATGGTGTTCGACATATATTAATTGGAATATTTTTCTTTTATATATATTATATATATATAATATTATATTATCTTTAACATGAAATTCATTTTTTTTCAGGTCTCAATTTGGCCAACAATACACTGGAGCCTAATAAGGTCTGCCTTGATTTTTTCTCTTTTCTCTTTTGATTTTCTCAGTATGTCTGCCTTGTTTTTTTGATAATATTCTTTTACTCTCATAAGTGCTTTCTCTTTATTTCTTCTCTGATATTCTCTCATGCGTTCAGCATGTTTTGCCCTTGCATCCTCCGCAGTATATGTAGGTTTTCTACCCATTTATATAAACAGACTTGTTTTTGTGTTATATAGCAAAAATCGCTCGTGATTTTTAAATGTATATAATATAATTTGTATTTATTTAAATAGAAAATAATCAAACTCGCAATAGGGAGGACTTTTTAATTTTTTTCAAAAAAGATAACTAAGTCTAGCACAGCATAAAAAACTAAGAAACAGGTTTTAATGTCTCTTGGTATTTATTTGGAAAAAGATAGATAAGTTATCTTTTTTTTAGAGTTTGAGAGAAATTCAAATATAGACTATGTATGGCTTAATGATTGTTATATTGAATTTGGATAAAATTATATATATTTTTATTGAAATTAATAGTAAGACTAATTTATATAAAAATAGCCTTATTTTATATAAAAGATAAGTGTGCTATAGTGGTACCTATAGTAGTCATGCCCTGCGGGCCCAAACACCTCTCTATCTAAAGCTATCAAACTTCTGCTCTGCCTGCCCCGCCATCTTTTTCAATATGATTAAAGAATCTGAAAGCTTTCCAACTGAATTTTAATATAGTATTGAAAGTTTCGATATTGATAAAACTGACACTAATAAACACCTATTGGCGATGAAATTACATATGGGAATCTTACTTATCTTCGGTTTGGTTTTGAGGGGGCGTGGCGAAGTCTGACGGGAGCCTGAGGCTGATTAGCTGACGCAGGGGGGTCCTGCCTGTCGCTTCTCTGGTCAGCACCAGCCCCCGGCGCTTCCACCGTGACCGCTTCTGGTGGACGTAGTGCCTCTGCAGCGTGGACTGCACGGCTAACTGGAGCATGCGCTGAGGCGGGACGGATTCCTGGACGCTCCCCTTGATGCTCTGCTCAAACGAGTCACGTTGAACTTGATTCTATTTTTTGTGTTCAACAAAGGGTGGAGGGAGGACCACTCCAGAGACCACCGTCTCAACTTGGTTAGTATTGTAAGTGGTCCTGTGTGTCGGCTGGAAACGGCCATGTAGTACTAAGTTAATATTCAGAGCCTGCCCTCACCAGGTGCATGGTCGGACGGTCATTAATCGTGCCTGGCCATCGCTTCATCTATGCGCTCTTCCACCTGCTTCTGTCTGTAGTGCGTGAATTACCTATAAAAGAACGTTTGGAGCTGGTTATCTAGTCAACTGGGGACGCCTGGGAGACGTTAAACCTGCTTCTAATACTCTCAATACTGTTTAAGTGAGTCAACTTCTTAAGAAATCTTTACGGTCATGCACGGGCCCGATGCAGTTTAGCTTCATAACGATGCAGTGTTTTTTTTTATTCGCAAATGAACGGTCACCCGTGCATTGAATCCACAAATGTTGGTGATTGAATTCAGCTGTGTAAGAGTTAATAATTTAATTTAATTTAATTAATAGTGCTAAATAAGCCTAACTTAATATTTCACTGATCAGAAAGGCCTGACCCTTACACAAATCCACTCCCTACTTGTTTTGCATACGAGTTTTTTCAATA
>WBZZ01002053.1:237500-258239 GCA_019918135.1 Paulinella micropora
AAACAGAGCAATGGGAAATGAATTTAGACCAACAAAAAAAAAAACGACAAAAAGGACATAAATTTATTTATGTACATGTTTTTGAAAAAAACATGTCCTTTTTGTCGTTTTTTTTTGGTTGTCTAAATTCATTCCCCATTGCTCTGTTTGCAAAAATGTAACAAACATGTGTGTGTTTTTATGAAACAAAGGTATGCTTTTGAGAACTGTGTGTCAGTTTTCGTGATTTTGGTCGCTTATGGTACATAAGCGAATAGACAGGTCTGATAAACATATATATATATATATGTATATATATATAATATACATGTATGTATATTATATATATATATACATACATACATACATACATAGATACATACATATATAGATATATGTGTACACATATACACATTTCATATATACATTTATTACTTAAATATATACATTATATATATATATATGTATGTGTGTGTGTGTATTTCTATATATTACATATATATATGTATATATATACATATATATACATACACACACACATACATATATATATATATATATACATATATATATATATATATATATAGAGAGAGAGAGAGAGAGAGAGAGCGCTATCGGCACCTGTAGGCAGGGGGCGGAGTTGGTGAGCGCTGGGCTGACTATGCGAGTGGCGCCTAGATAACACACACACACACACACACACACCTACCATGCACTCTATGCCTAGATGCACACATCACTATGCGTGTCATGCCTAGATACACACACGTACCATGCACTTGATGCCTAGACAGCGTGCGAGAGAGAGAGAGAGAGAGAGAGAGAGAGAGAGAGAGAGAGAGAGAGAGAGAAAGAAACAGAGAGAGAGAGAGAGAGAGAGAGAGAGAAAGAGAGACATACTGAGAGAGAGAGAGAGACACAGAGAGAGAGAGAGAGAGAGAGAGAGAGAGAGAGACAGACAGACAGACAGACAGAGACCAGCGCGTGCTAGTTGTCGGAAGCAGTGGCTGCAGGGCGGACGCGTCACGTAGCAACACACTCCCTCCAGCCTGGAAGCGAACAGCAACAACAACACGTAACAACACGTAACAACACGCACCCTCGACGACAAATAACAAGTAACAACAACAAGCAACAAGAGTAACAACAAGCAACAACAACAAGTAGCAAGTAACAATAACAAGTAACAACAACAAGTAACAACAACAAGTAACAACAACAAGTAACAACAACAAGTAACAACACGCACTATCCAGCCCAGCCAGATGTATGTATGTATGTATGTATGTATGTATGTATTTATGTATGTATTTATGTATGTAGGTATATGTCTGTCTGTTGTGCTGTGTGCACCTTATGCCTCGCCGCGCGCACTCGGCCACCGTGCCTAAGCAGCAGCAGTAGCAGTAGTAGCAGTAGCAATAGTAGCAGTAGCAATGGTGGTAGTAGTAGTAGTAGTAGTAGTAGTAGTAGTAGTAGTAGTAGTAGTAGTAGTTGCAGAATAATAACGCCGGGCGGGGGATGGGGGGGGGGGGGGGGGGGAGGGTGGTGGCTGGCAGTGTGGTGCGCGTATATGTCTTTGAAAGGTGAGGCAGGCGCGAGACCGGCCTCTGCGTGCACGTCTGAGCTGTCGTAGGGCGCGAAGAGGGGCGAGTTGATGCCGATGGCTAGCAGCTCCAGTACAGGAGAGGAGGAGGAGGAGGAGGAGGAGGAGGAGGAGGAGGAAGAAGAAGAAGAAGAAGAAGAAGAAGAAGAAGAAGAAGAAGAAGAAGAAAAGCAGGAGGGAGGAGGATGGGCTGAGGACGAGGAGCCTTCACTTTTGGAAGGATGTGAAGAAGAATTTAGCCCGTTGTGTGAGCAGGAAGGAGATGAGGTAGACGAGCACGAACCGGTGGAGGACGACAGGGAAGAAGAAGCGGAAGAAGAAGAAGAAGGGGTAAAAGAAGTGGTAGAGGAACAACAAGAAGTGCAGTCGGAGGAGGGCGGGCAGGGAGAGGGAGAGCGGGCAGGAGAGGGAGAAAAGCGCGCGAAGACACAACCCATGTGACCCTCCTAATCGCAACACAACCACACACGACACCAAATATATTAGTGCGAGTAATAATGATAAAAATGATGATGATGATGATGATGATGATGATAATAATAATAATAATAATAATAATGATAGTAATAATAATAATAACAATGATAATAATAGTAATAATAATTATAATAATAATAATAATAATAGGCTTCCTCAGACTATAGCATCAGATCCAGATCCTGGACATGTGCCTCCATTGGGTCACCGGGGTCAGCCGATCCCAACGCATTGTCAGAACACCAAACAGACATAGCAGCAACAGCAACAGCAGGGGCAGATGGGGGCTGTGAAGTGCATGAAGAGCTAGATGCGAGGGTGTTAGCTGAAGAGAAGAACTCGGAGACACTACGCTGCGCTCCCGAACCCCTCTCTCTAGCCAGGACGTCCACACTGCGCGGACGGCCGCGCCGCGCAACATCAACGTCACTTGGGGCAGAGGGTGGGACAGAAGCTGATGGAACCTCAGTGAGGTCAATCACCTCCTCGCCCCCATCCTCCACCCCAAGCTCCTCCCTTTTACCCTCCCTAGCAGACCAACACTCAGACACATATGATCCAAACAACACATCCAACTTTGGAGGGGGACGCAACGCTGTAACCCCTAACAACGCAGCAAGCCTAAAGTTACTGCGGAAGCGCGACTTCCCCTGAAAAAACTTACAAAACAATCGTGATTGATCCACAGGCGACATATCATCCCAACCCTGCCGCACAGAGCCCTCCCGCTCCCGCCCAAGCAACACATCCTCCACCACAACCTCACCACCTACGACCTCACCACCCTCCTCACTCCCTCCATCCCCCTCAGCACGCCATGCCACCGAGCCTCTGCATACTCAGCAACAGCTGCTTACGTCTCCCCTCATGCATGGGGCAATCCCATAAGAAGTGCGCAAGGGACTCATTGACATCATCATGACAACAGAAGCAGCGAGGGGACATGCCACTGACCAACTTGCTGCGGTACAACCGAAGGCGGTTGTTGCAGCTGAGCAACCTTCTCCGAAGCAGATTATAATGCGCATCATCAAGGGCTACCCATCTTGGGAACTCCTTAGTTCCAAAGACTTGTCTTAGGATGACTCGCAGGCCATCAGTAAGATCGCTGCCTGCCTCTCGCTTGTCCCACATCAGTTGCTGCACCATCTTGACGTCCTGCTGAAGGGCCCACTTGTCCACAGTCGAACACCAACCCTCGAGGTCCTTCTCTGAGCTATTTAGGAGCTCCTGAAGCCCTTGTTGTAGATCCATTGAGTCCCTGATAGCGCCTTCGGCCTCCGCAGTCCAGTCGGATTTGACTTGAGATGCGATGACAGGAAATCGCTTCTCCGGTAGAACACGCAGCCGTCCATAGAACTTCAGTTGCGCCGCCCGCCGCAAACGCTCCGCACTCAAAGAGCGCGCCAGAAAGAGTGTAATCCACTTGCTTGTCTTAGGGCTGATGCCGAGAATCATCCTCATGGGGCGCAGCATTGCTGCCTCCAGCTTGGTGAGCTGCGATACGGGGGCACGCCAGACATCGAAGGCGTACTTCAGCTTGGCCCCCACAAGTTGATTCCAGCACATGAGACGATACCTAGCTTGTATCTCACCTGCACACCACAAAGAGTACCAACCTGCGGTGGCGACTTCAGTGACACGCGTAGCCCGCAGGGCCTGCTCCTTCCACTTCAGGTCGTCGGTGATAACCACTCCCAGGTACTTGTACTGACTGGTGACACAAAGCTTCTGGCCGCGAAACCACACCACGGGCTCACCTCGCTCCCTGATACTTGGTCGTTTCGCCTTGCTCGACGTGTAAACGGGCATGATTTCCGTCTTGCCGGGCTTCAAGTTGACTTCCAGCCGGTAATCTTCCGCGAACTTGGCCACAACATTGACCATCTTCTGGAGCTCGGTGCGACTGTGAGCGATGAGGGCCACGTCGTCCGCGTATAGAAGTGCCTTGATGTCGTTCAGCCGCTTCGCATCCGTGATCTTGAGGGCTCGCCAGCCGATCACACAGCTCATCCATAAAGACGTTGAAGAGTGTGGGAGAGAGAGGGGACCCCTGTTGGACGCCTACACCCTCCAGTACTTCGGGGGTGAGTGCTCCATCAACTAGCACTTGCGACGAAGTCTGCTCGTAGCACCTGCGTAGCGTGCGCCAGAACTTGCCCCTTACACCCAGCTTCCAGAGCCTCTCAAATAGACCATCTCTCCAAACAGACGGGAAAGCCTTGCGTAGATCGACGAACAGGACATACGACTCCCGCTTTTGCTGCTGACGCCCCTTCAACCTCTGCCAAAGGGTAAAGACCTGATCCGTAGTGCGACGCCCCGGGCGGAAGCCTCCCTGCTCTGGACGTAGCTTACCCGGGCCATCCACGAAGAGCGTTAGACGAGTAGCTAATAAGGACAGATACAGCTTACCAAGGCAACTAATAATCGAGATATCCCTCCAGTTGTCAGGATCCGTAGGATCCCCACCCTTGGGGATATTGACGATGATTCCCTTGCCCCAAGCTTTTGGAGTCCTCTCGGCTTCTTGAATCCAGTTGAAGTACTGCGTTAAGTAGCCATTGATGTAGGCGCCGCCATACTTGAGCATCTCGTTCTTCACTTTGTCCTCGCCACAAGCTTTGTGGTTATTCAGGGCACGTTGCCTTGCAAGGACCTCCTCTTGCGTGAACGGCTTGTCCAGCTCTTCGCAAGTGTCTTCACCTACTTCGTGCTCCTTCATAGCCCGGGCCACCTCATCTCTGAAGCGATCGTTCCAGTGGAACTGCCGCTTAGCTTCGGCTTCCTCCCACTCCAGCGAGCCTGCTTCTGCACAGCACTCCACCACAACAGCCGCACTTGCCGGATTTTCCCGTGGCTTCACCGAATTTTTCCGAAATTCCTCCCACCGAGCGACCTTTTCCGGCAGCGTACACGCCAGTGAGCCATCCTCCCTTTGCACCGGCGCGGAGACCTTCGTTCTGCGTGCCCCGCCAAGCCGCTTCGCGAGTAGCCAAAAGCGCTTTGAGGATTGCTCGCGTTGACATTTGACCGCTTCTTCCTGCACTTGCTTGAAGGAGGCGGACTTCTTGGCCCGAGTTGCCTTCCGAGTTTGCTTGCGGAGCCGTAGCCAATTCAGACGGGCTTCCGCATTCGATTCATCCCTCCTGTATGCTGCGTAGGCCTCCCGGCGCTGCTGAATGAGCTCCTTTAGCTCCCCGTCGAACCAATTGTTGGTGAAACGGGGTCGTATACATCTGGAGCCAAGGACCCGGTGCGCCGCCATTCGGAAGGACTGCGCCACTCGCTCGGTGACGTCATCTACCACCCGTTGGCTGTCGGCACCACCCGATAGGTCAAGCTCAGGCAGCTGATGCACTCCAAGCTTCTGTAGGCAATGCTGGAATACGTCATCGAACTTGTCGCGTAGATAATCCAGCGCTTGCTTCGCAGCGTGATCATTACCCGAGACACCAGCACCAATAAGCTTATCAACACGAAAGGACCTGTAAGGTTTCGCAGCCCGCTTTGGCCGGCGCTGGCCGCTCCACGTCAGTTCGGCCCATACTGCCTTGTGGTCCGTATCAAGATCATCTTCGCATACTCCGAACTTTGCTCCAGATGCCAAGCCAGGCGACGCGCAGATGTAATCGAGGAGGTGCTTGCCTGTGCCCATGCCGCGCTGCTCACGCCGGGACCACCAGTAGGACCCTTCCACTGGGCACGAGAAGCCGCTCAGATTTCGCAGGCCCGAAGCGACGAGGACAGCCGCGAGTCTCTTGCCGTTCTCCGAATGTACCGGTGCTCCCTTATGATCGACCTCCCCGTGCTGACCGACGATGCCCTCCTCTTTTCGGCTGCATGCCGGCCCGAGCTTCGCGTTGGCATCCGCCACCGTGACCACAAGACCTTTGGCTCCAAAAAAAGCTATAGCTGCCTGCCAGGCCGCATACGCCTCTGACGACTCTTCTTCCTGCGTTTCCTGGGGAAAGTAGCCGTTGCCCACATAGATATCCTGAGCGCCGGTAACACCCGAGGCGATACGCAGCCACACTTGCTGCCGGTGGTCGACGGGGGCTGACACCAGGTTGCAATACGGACCAAGGAAGTTAGCCACCGCGAATAGAACCCCACCCTTGCAGCGATTTTTCTCGCTGACCTCCGCAGGTTTTCCAAAAATCCGGAATCCATCCAGGCTGCATTTGGAAAGTTGCTTCTTGCCCATGCGGTGCTCCTGAGCCCCGATGACTAGCCAGCCCTCGTGCTTGTAGAATGATGCCCATTCCGCCGTGCCTACGTTGTCGTATCCCGTTTTACCCTGCCAGTTGTGACTCGCGACGAGTAGCTTGAAGCCGGTATCGAACTGCTTGGAGCGATGCTTCTTGGCTCGTTTCCGGACCCGACGGCCGCGCTTGGCTTCCGCCCTCGTGCTGCCCCCCTCTGCAGGTGCTTGCGCAGGTTGGTCCCCCACTGCACTGGCCGCCGAATGCAGGGGCACCACATGCACATCAGCACACTCAGACACACACTTAGGTGCATCGGCAGCCAATTCCGAAGACACCACCTGCACATCATCGACACATTCTTCATGCAGAGGCAAGACGCGATATCCCGTCGCAGCTTCCTCCTTCCGGACCGCCGCTTCCCCACGCAGATGGATGCGAATAAGCCTTCGGACACGTTCCCTGTCCCTGAACCTGCGCCCAAGGGCCACATTGACCCCTCTGCCGAAGAATTTGAGATGTTTGAGTTGCTGCAACGCCGTCTGCCTGCTGTCATCGTCCTCGTAGACCAGCTCCAGGTGACGAAACATTCGCTGGCCTTGCCACTCCATTACCGGGACCACCAGACCAAGACCGCTCATTTTGGAGGCGATCTCCTGTAGATTGGCGCGTTCTGAGAGCCCCCAGACAATCAGATTACGCCCGTCCTTGTCGTACCGATCTACCCGCCGGTACCGTCGAGGCGGCGGTGCCATCTGCCATATAGCGCCGCTCGCCTTATGTTGAAGCGCCGACCCGTGTGCCAGGTTTGGGGAGGAAGGATGAGGCGCAGCTAAGATAGCCTCTCCACGTGGTTCAGGAATTCCGTCATATACGCGAGCCCTCATCCTCCCATCCTGGGACATCGGGCCAGAGCCCGTCGAAGAGGCATTCCCACGGGGATTGTCCAGGTCTTCGGCGATTCTACCTTGTCCCATAAGGGCCACAGTGGTAGCTCCGTGCTTCGCGTATTTGTAATCCATTGAGAGTAGTAGACGGCCAATGTCGCTGGCCATCACCGCCGCGCCTCTTTACGCCGAGGAAAGCGCCCGTCCATGCAAATAGCATCGGCGGTATCTGCAACACACACTACACGCATTTCCGCCGGTGTCACTGGACGCTGCCGCGTCGCTTCGTGCCCTTCGGCGCCCGCCAGCACCCCCAGCGTCGCCAGAACCTGCCTCACGCACTACACACACTCTCCATCGCATCGCCAACGCCTCTACTCTCATGCCTTATGGACTTTCAGCTGCTCCTAACAATACACATCATGAGGTACGGGTGTCCCCGAGTGGAGCCAGATCGGACGGCGTGCCGCTGAAACTCCTTCCCCCACGTGGGTATAGAAGGCGCGAACCTAGCGGTACCTATAGGGTCTTACAGACAAGTATAGTAATCCCAGCCGAAGCTGCTCAGTTAGAAATGCAACGGTGGAGGGTGTGAATGCATGGGGCAAGGCACGGCAACGCAGCAAGGCACTGGCAAGGCATTGGGACCGACTGAAGCCCCTCTCCAACGTGCGCTCATCATGTGTTCCAGTTAGGCAACCCCGAAGAAGCGAAGATAGGGAGGAGACAAAACCCAGATAGGATGAAGATAGGATTAACATGAAGCCGAAATGGAGCCGAGTTGGAACAGGTCAACTCAGCCCCATCTCGGCTCAATGTGAATCCTATCTTCAACCCATCTCGGTACTGTTTCCTCCGAATGCTCACCTCAACAAGATCACCAAACCGGAACTGGAAGCCCCCAGGCATTTACTCGGCAGGAAATTCGGCGAAAATGGGCTAACCAGGAAACCAGACCCAAACCAACAGCCAAGAAAAACGAGCCAACCAACAATCCAACAGACAACCCCACAACCTGCCTGGCCGAACCCCTACCGAGTAAATGCCCAGTTGAGAGTTGCGCATATCCCGGTGACCGCCCTCCCCAAGCGGT
This sequence comes from Paulinella micropora, assembly GCA_019918135.1. Classification (NCBI taxonomy): domain Eukaryota; phylum Cercozoa; class Imbricatea; order Euglyphida; family Paulinellidae; genus Paulinella; species Paulinella micropora. The sequence goes on from WBZZ01002053.1 coordinate 245,748, forward strand.
CACCTTCGTGGGGAGAGGCCCAACCACCTCCTCTTCCCATGGAGTGCCATCTTGTGCACCCCTCCAGAATAATAATAATAATAATAATAATAATAATAATAATAATAATAATAGTGCTTCTCTGTCAATGGCTGATGCATTTCTGCACATGCGCCTCCATCGTCTCACCCGTGAGGGGAGTACGAAGAATTGACGATAGGCTCTAATGACACCCCCGCAAGGGCAGTTCCAACACTTCCAGACGGACCGGTATGTTCAATGAAAATACTGGTCCAGACGGACCGGTATGTTCAATGAAAATACTGGTGGCACCGACGGGAATCGAACTGGCGACAGGGCCCAGATGGTAGAACTTGACCACTGGGCTATCACGGTGTCCAATAATAATAATAATAATAATAATAATAATAATAATAATAAAAAATAAAAAAAAAAAAGAAAAAAAAAAAGAAGAAGAAGAATAGTAATAATAATAATAATAATAATAATAATAGTGCTTCTCTGTCAATGGCTGATGCATTTCTGCACATGCGCCTCCATCGTCTCACCCGTGAGGGGAGTACGAAGAATTGACGATAAGCTCTAATGACACCCCCGCAAGGGCAGTTCCAACACTTCCAGACGGGCCGGTATGTTCAATGAAAATACTGGTCCAGAAATAGACCGGTATGTTCAATGAAAATACTGGTGGCACCGACGGGAATCGAACTGGCGACAGGGCCCAGATGGTAGAACTTGACCACTGGGCTATCACGGTGTCAAAATAATAATAATAATAATAATAATAATAATAATAATAATAATGTGCTTCTCATAATAATAATAATAATGGTGCTTCTCTGTCAATGGCTGATGCATTTCTGCACATGCGCCTCCATCGTCTCACCCGTGAGGGGAGTACGAAGAATTGACGATAAGCTCTAATGACACCCCCGCAAGGGCAGTTCCAACACTTCCAGACGGGCCGGTATGTTCAATGAAAATACTGGTCCAGAAATAGACCGGTATGTTCAATGAAAATACTGGTGGCACCGACGGGAATCGAACTGGCGACAGGGCCCAGATGGTAGAACTTGACCACTGGGCTATCACGGTGTCCAAATAATAATAATAATAATAATAATAATAATAATAATAATAATAATAATAATAGTGCTTCTCTGTCAATGGCTGATGCATTTCTGCACATGCGCCTCCATCGTCTCACCCGTGAGGGGAGTACGAAGAATTGACGATAAGCTCTAATGGCACCCCCGCAAGGGCAGTTCCAACACTTCCAGACGGGCCGGTATGTTCAATGAAAATACTGGTCCAGAAATAGACCGGTATGTTCAATGAAAATACTGGTGGCACCGACGGGAATCGAACTGGCGACAGGGCCCAGATGGTAGAACTTGACCACTGGGCTATCACGGTGTCCAAAATAATAATAATAATAATAATAATAATAATAATAATAATAATAATAATAATAATAATGACTAGGGGCTGCGCCAACACCTGAAAGGATGGTTTGAAGCGCACCCCCCTCCCCTCCCCAAGGTCGCTTTTCCTCTCATTCTCACATGCACAACTTTTACAGCCTTGGAGCAATCTCAGCCATTCATTTTGGTGCCGGCAAATTCGCTTCGGGTACGTACAATTGCGGGGCTGGGGTTCCCGGGGGGAGGCCCGGACCCCCCCCCCCCCTTTTCACAGTCGACAAGGTACGTTCACTTGCCGGAGGTAATCGCCATAAACCCTTCCGGCACAACTCTAGAGCCTTGGAACATACTCAGCCATTCATTTCGGTGTCGGCAGATTCGCTTCGGGTACGTACAATTGCTGGGCTGGGGTTCCTGGGGGGAGGGACCCGGACGGCCCTCCCCCCCCCCCTTTCCCGTCGACAGGGTACGTTCCATTGCCGGAGGTACCAGCAGAACGCAAGTGTAAGCTCTGGTGGCACAAAAACCTTGATCTCTGGTTTTTCTGCCACCCGCCACCAAAACTTTTAATCTCCGAAGAGAGCACACCCAGAGGTGTCGGGTACACCAAACATCAGCCTCAAACTCCCTCTGGTGTGCGTAAACGGCGCCTGGTGGCGCAAAACCTCTATTTTCCTGTGTGGATGCCACCCGGCGCAATATTTTTACATATTTTCGAAGAGAGCTCATCAAGAAGTGTCAGATACACCAAATATCAGCCGCTAACTCCCTCTGGTGTGCGCAAACGGCGGCTGGTGGCACAAGACCTCAATTTTATGGTGTGGGTGCCACCCGCGACCAAAACAGGTACGTACAATCGCCGGACTGGGGTTCCCGGGGGGGAGTGCCTCCCGCACCCCCTGCTCCGTCGACAGGGTACGTTCAATTGCCGGAGGCACCGGCAATTGTTGCTAAAAAACAAGGAATCTTGGCATTCAGGACACTACCCTAACGCAAATATTTGCGTGAATTCCAAATAAACTATATCAGAAACAACATCGAGTCTGGGGCTAGCCACCCTGTCAATATGAGCTCCCAACTAGAGCAGAAAATAGGCTAAAAACAAGGAATTTTGGCATTCAGGACACTCCCCTAACGCAAATATTTGCGTGAATTCCAAAAAATTATATTAGCATCAACATCGAGTCTGGGGCTAACCACCCTGCCAATATGAGCTCCCAACTATTCCTGGTTCCCACAAACCATGATTTATTCCGACAGGGGTGCCGAAATGCGGGGTGGGGATGGTGGTGGGGGGTACACAATTTCCAATGTCCCCCTCCCCCCACCCCCTACTCCAACACCCTTCAGGGATAATAATAATAATAATAATAATAATAATAATAATAATAATAATAATAATAATAGTGCTTCTCTGTCAATGGCTGATGCATTTCTGCACATGCGCCTCCATCGTCTCACCCGTGAGGGGAGTACGAAGAATTGACGATAAGCTCTAATGACACCCCCGCAAGGGCAGTTCCAACACTTCCAGACGGACCGGTATGTTCAATGAAAATACTGGTCCAGACGGACCGGTATGTTCAATGAAAATACTGGTGGCACCGACGGGAATCGAACTGGCGACAGGGCCCAGATGGTAGAACTTGACCACTGGGCTATCACGGTGTCCATAATAATAATAATAATAATAATAGTGCTTCTGTCAATGGCTGATGCATTTCTGCACATGCGCCTCCATCGTCTCACCCGTGAGGGGAGTACGAAGAATTGACGATAAGCTCTAATGACACCCCCGCAAGGGCAGTTCCAACACTTCCAGACGGACCGGTATGTTCAATGAAAATACTGGTCCAGACGGAGCGGTATGTTCAATGAAAATACTGGTGGCACCGACGGGAATCGAACTGGCGACAGGGCCCAGGTGGTAGAACTTGACCACTGGGCTATCACGGTGTCAATAATAATAATAATAATAATAATACTATATCTGAGGCGTACTGATGCAGCTAATGGCATATCCTCAACGGACATAAGCCTCCAATACCCTTGTTCGAGGTCCTCCTCCCCCCCGTGTCAGTCTCTCGCCTGATGATCGGGGCCACCGATGGAGCTCCTGAGGGCAAGACTGCACTAAGCCGAGGTTATTCCGCAGTCCCAGCAACCTCTTGCAAGACGTCACCGAATGTGCAAGTGCATACACCAAGCGCGGTTGCTAGAGCTGCCTCGAAAACCCCACCCATAACAATCTGGTGTCTGCTGGGTCCTGGGCTATCAACCAGCATATGCGGAGTTTAAGATCTTTTACGCGCGCAACGACCCTCCTCCCCAGCATCTACCACCAAAGGGTTATGAGTTGGCGTCACAGTTTAACGCCTTGAGGCCATTGGGCTGAATAATAATAATAATAATAGTAATAATAAGAATAACTAGGTGCTGCGCCAACACCTGAAAGGATGGTTTACCGGTGCGCTTCGCGCACCGAACCCCGCCAGCCCCGATTCTATCACTTTTTGGAGGGCCCCCCGGACCCGCCCCCCCTCCCGCCCCCTTTCCCTTCGACAGGGTACGTTGAATTGCCGGAAAGGGCGCCTGGTGGCAAAAAACCTCAATTTCAGGTGGGTGCCACCCGCGACCAGAACGGGTACGTACAATCGCAGGGCTCCCCCGGACCCCCCCTTCCCTTCGACAGGGTACGTTGAATAGCCGGAGGTGCCGCAAAGGGCGCCTGGTGGCAAAAAACCTCAATTTTCAGGTGTGGGTCCACCCGCGACCAGAACGGGTACGTACAATCACAGGGCTTGGGTTCCCGGGTGGAGAGCCCCCCGGATCCCCCCTTTTCCTTCGACAGGGTACATTGAATTGCCGGAGGTGCCGCAAAGGGCGCCTGGTGGCCAAAAACCTCAATTTTCAGGTGTGGATGCCACCCGCGACCAGAACGGGTACGTACAATCACAGGGCTGGGGTTCTCGGGGGGAGGGCCCCCGGACCCCCCCTTCCCCGTCGAGTGGGTACGTTCAACCGGCAAGTACTCCCAAAAAATAAGGAAGTTTGGCATTCAGGACACTCCCCTAACGCAAATAATTGCGTGAATTCCAAAGAAATTATATCAGCATCAAGATCGATTCTGGGGCTAACCGCCCTGTTAATATGAGCTCCCAACTCCTCCTGGTTCCCACAAGCCATGATTTATTCCGACGAGGGGTGCAAAAAAAAGGCTAAAAAAACAAGGAAATTTGGCATTCAGGACACTGCCCTAACGCAAATATTTGCGTGAATTCCAAAGAAATTATATCAACATCATCATCGAGTCTGGGGCTAGCCACCCTGTCAATATGAGCTCCCAACTCCTCCTGGTTCACACAAACCATGATTTATTCCGATTGGGGTGCTAAAAAAAAAGGAATTTTGGCATTCGGGACACTTCCCTAACGCAAATATTTGCGTGAATTCCAAAAAATTATATCAGCATCAACATCGAGTCTGGGGCTAACCACGCTGCAAATATGAGCTCCCAACTCCTTCTGGTTCACACAAACCATGATTTATTCCGACAGGGGTGCCGATTTGGGGCGGGGGGGGGGGGGGGGTGGGGGGGTACACAATTGTTATCTTCCCCTGCCCCCCGATCCCCCACCCCCTTCTCCAACACCTTTCAGGGATAATAATAATAATAATAATAATAATAATAATAATAATAATAATAATAGACTTACCAGTCAATTGGCCTTTGATCCTGTCGGACATGTGCCTCCATTGGTATCACGGGGTCGTTCGGTGACGCGGCTCCGCTCCAAAGATTCGACTGGCGGTGCAATGTGCAAGTGAGCGTGCTGTGCATGTGCAAGTGGGTGCATGGAATGAGACGAGTTATCTGCCGAGAAGAGGTCCGCGACGCTGCGCTGGCCTCCACCTACAACAGATCTAGCCAGACATTCTACCTAACTAGGCCTCCCACTCCTCCTTCTACCCACCTCCTGAACGACCGTGAGGTCGATCACCTCCTCCTCCTCCTCCGCCCCCTCAGCCTCCGTGAACTGCGCCTCCAGCTCCTCCCACTCCTTCCAGATGGTGGCAACGAACCTCCCTAACTCCTCCTCCACCTCCTCTGGGATAGGGATAAACATAACGCCGAGCATCGCCGCCATCTTTTCATCCTCCCCCTTCAGCCATTCCCTCTTAATAATAATAATAATAATAATAATAATAATAATAATAATAATAATAGTGTATCTCCTGCCAATTGCTGAGCCAAAAGGCCATGTGCATCCAATCCTCCATTCCATAAGGAAAGTCTCCACACCAATCGGTGGAATAAAGGAAGTGACGGCATAGAACATTACTCTAGGAGCTTTATACCAATCAGCCCATGGAAAGGAACCGATGGCCTATGTACTCCCTAAATAATAATAATAATAATAATAATAATAATAATAATAATAATAATAATAATAATAATAATAATAATAATAATAATAGTGCTTCTCTGTCAATGGCTGATGCATTTCTGCACATGCGCCTCCATCGTCTCACCCGTGAGGGGAGTACGAAGAATTGACGATAAGCTCTAATGACACCCCCGCAAGGGCAGTTCCAACACTTCCAGACGGGCCGGTATGTTCAATGAAAATACTGGTCCAGAAATAGACCGGTATGTTCAATGAAAATACTGGTGGCACCGACGGGAATCGAACTGGCGACAGGGCCCAGATGGTAGAACTTGACCACTGGGCTATCACGGTGTCCATAATAATAATAATAATAATAATAATAATAATAGTAATAATAATAATAATGATAATAGTGCTTCTCTGTCAATGGCTGATGCAAATCTGCACATGCGCCTCCATCGTCTCACCCGTGAGGGGAGTACGAAGAATTGACGATAGGCTCTAATGACACCCCCGCACGGGCAGTTCCAACACTTCCAGACGGACCGGTATGTTCAATGAAAATACTGGTGGCACCGACGGGAATCGAACTGGCGCAGGGCCCAGATGGTAGAACTTGACCACTGGGCTATCACGGTGTCCATAATAATGATAATAATAATAATAATTGATAATAGTGCTTCTCTGTCAATGGCTGATGCATTTCTGCACATGCGCCTCCATCGTCTCACCCGTGAGGGGAGTACGAAGAATTGACGATAAGCTCTAATGACACCCCCGCAAGGGCAGTTCCAACACTTCCAGACGGCCGGTATGTTCAATGAAAATACTGGTCCAGACGGATCGGTATTTTCAATGAAAATACTGGTGGCACCGACGGGAATCGAACTGGCGACAGGCCCAGATGGTAGAACTTGACCACTGGCTATCACGGTGTCCAAATAATGATAATAATAATAATTAATAATAATAGGCTTCCTCAGACTATAGCATCAGATCCAGATCCTGGACATGTGCCTCCATTGGGTCACCGGGGTCAGCCGATCCCAACGCATTGTCAGAACACCAAACAGACATAGCAGCAACAGCAACAGCAGGGGCAGATGGGGGCTGTGAAGTGCATGAAGAGCTAGATGCGAGGGTGTTAGCTGAAGAGAAGAACTCGGAGACACTACGCTGCGCTCCCGAACCCCTCTCTCTAGCCAGGACGTCCACACTGCGCGGACGGCCGCGCCGCGCAACATCAACGTCACTTGGGGCAGAGGGTGGGACAGAAGCTGATGGAACCTCAGTGAGGTCAATCACCTCCTCGCCCCCATCCTCCACCCCAAGCTCCTCCCTTTTACCCTCCCTAGCAGACCAACACTCAGACACATATGATCCAAACAACACATCCAACTTTGGAGGGGGACGCAACGCTGTAACCCCTAACAACGCAGCAAGCCTAAAGTTACTGCGGAAGCGCGACTTCCCCTGAAAAAACTTACAAAACAATCGTGATTGATCCACAGGCGACATATCATCCCAACCCTGCCGCACAGAGCCCTCCCGCTCCCGCCCAAGCAACACATCCTCCACCACAACCTCACCACCTACGACCTCACCACCCTCCTCACTCCCTCCATCCCCCTCAGCACCCCCCACAGCCATGCCACCGAGCCTCTGCATACTCAGCAACAGCTGCTTACGTCTCCCCTCATGCATGGGGCAATCCCATAAGAAGTGCGCAAGGGACTCATTGACATCATCATGACAACAGAAGCAGCGAGGGGACATGCCACTGACCAACTTGCTGCGGTACAACCGAAGGCGGTTGTTGCAGCTGAGCAACCTTCTCCGAAGCAGATTATAATGCGCATCATCAAGGGCTACCCATCTTGGGAACTCCTTAGTTCCAAAGACTTGTCTTAGGATGACTCGCAGGCCATCAGTAAGATCGCTGCCTGCCTCTCGCTTGTCCCACATCAGTTGCTGCACCATCTTGACGTCCTGCTGAAGGGCCCACTTGTCCACAGTCAAACACCAACCCTCGAGGTCCTTCTCTGAGCTATTTAGGAGCTCCTGAAGCCCTTGTTGTAGATCCATTGAGTCCCTGATAGCGCCTTCGGCCTCCGCAGTCCAGTCGGATTTGACTTGAGATGCGATGACAGGAAATCGCTTCTCCGGTAGAACACGCAGCCGTCCATAGAACTTCAGTTGCGCCGCCCGCCGCAAACGCTCCGCACTCAAAGAGCGCGCCAGAAAGAGTGTAATCCACTTGCTTGTCTTAGGGCTGATGCCGAGAATCATCCTCATGGGGCGCAGCATTGCTGCCTCCAGCTTGGTGAGCTGCGATACGGGGGCACGCCAGACATCGAAGGCGTACTTCAGCTTGGCCCCCACAAGTTGATTCCAGCACATGAGACGATACCTAGCTTGTATCTCACATGCACACCACAGAAGAGTACCAACCTGCGGTGGCGACTTCAGTGACACGCGTAGCCCGCAGGGCCTGCTCCTTCCACTTCAGGTCGTCGGTGATAACCACTCCCAGGTACTTGTACTGACTGGTGACACAAAGCTTCTGGCCGCGAAACCACACCACGGGCTCACCTCGCTCCCTGATACTTGGTCGTTTCGCCTTGCTCGACGTGTAAATGGGCATGATTTCCGTCTTGCCGGGCTTCAAGTTGACTTCCAGCCGGTAATCTTCCGCGAACTTGGCCACAACATTGACCATCTTCTGGAGCTCGGTGCGACTGTGAGCGATGAGGGCCACGTCGTCCGCGTATAGAAGTGCCTTGATGTCGTTCAGCCGCTTCACATCCGTGATCTTGAGGGCACTCGCCAGCCGATCACACAGCTCATCCATAAAGACGTTGAAGAGTGTGGGAGAGAGAGGGGACCCCTGTTGGACGCCTACACCCTCCAGTACTTCGGGGGTGAGTGCTCCATCAACTAGCACTTGCGACGAAGTCTGCTCGTAGCACCTGCGTAGCGTGCGCCAGAACTTGCCCTTACACCCAGCTTCCAGAGCCTCTCAAATAGACCATCTCTCCAAACAGACGGGAAAGCCTTGCGTAGATCGACGAACAGGACATACGACTCCCGCTTCTGCTGCTGACGCCCCTTCAACCTCTGCCAAAAGGGTAAAGACCTGATCCGTAGTGCGACGCCCCGGGCGGAAGCCTCCCTGCTCTGGACGTAGCTTATCCGGGCCATCCACGAAGAGCGTTAGACGACTAGCTAATAAGGACAGATACAGCTTACCAAGGCAACTAATAATCGAGATATCCCTCCAGTTGTCAGGATCCGTAGGATCCCCACCCTTGGGGATATTGACGATGATTCCCTTGCCCCAAGCTTTTGGAGTCCTCTCGGCTTCTCGAATCCAGTTGAAGTACTGCGTTAAGTAGCCATTGATGTAGGCGCCGCCATACTTGAGCATCTCGTTCTTCACTTTGTCCTCGCCACAAGCTTTGTGGTTATTCAGGGCACGTTGCCTTGCAAGGACCTCCTCTTGCGTGAACGGCTTGTCCAGCTCTTCGCAAGTGTCTTCACCTACTTCGTGCTCCTTCATAGCCCGGGCCACCTCATCTCTGAAGCGATCGTTCCAGTGGAACTGCCGCTTAGCTTCGGCTTCCTCCCACTCCAACGAGCCTGCTTCTGCACAGCACTCCACCACAACAGCCGCACTTGCCGGATTTTCCCGTGGCTTCACCGAATTTTTCCGAAATTCCTCCCACCGAGCGACCTTTTCCGGCAGCGTACACGCCAGTGAGCCATCCTCCCTTTGCACCGGCGCGGAGACCTTCGTTCTGCGTGCCCCGCCAAGCCGCTTCGCGAGTAGCCAAAAGCGCTTTGAGGATTGCTCGCGTTGACATTTGACCGCTTCTTCCTGCACTTGCTTGAAGGAGGCGGACTTCTTGGCCCGAGTTGCCTTCCGAATTTCCTTGCGGAGCCGTAGCCAATTCAGACGGGCTTCCGCATTCGATTCATCCCTCCTGTATGCTGCGTAGGCCTCCCGGCGCTGCTGAATGAGCTCCTTTAGCTCCCCGTCGAACCAATTGTTGGTGAAACGGGGTCGTATACATCTGGAGCCAAGGACCCGGTGCGCCGCCATTCGGAAGGACTGCGCCACTCGCTCGGTGACGTCATCTACCACCCGTTGGCTGTCGGCACCACCCGATAGGTCAAGCTCAGGCAGCTGATGCACTCCAAGCTTCTGTAGGCAATGCTGGAATACGTCATCGAACTTGTCGCGTAGATAATCCAGCGCTTGCTTCGCAGCGTGATCATTACCCGAGACACCAGCACCAATAAGCTTATCAACACGAAAGGACCTGTAAGGTTTCGCAGCCCGCTTTGGCCGGCGCTGGCCGCTCCACGTCAGTTCGGCCCATACTGCCTTGTGGTCCGTATCAAGATCATCTTCGCATACTCCGAACTTTGCTCCAGATGCCAAGCCAGGCGACGCGCAGATGTAATCGAGGAGGTGCTTGCCTGTGCCCATGCCGCGCTGCTCACGCCGGGACCACCAGTAGGACCCTTCCACTGGGCACGAGAAGCCGCTCAGATTTCGCAGGCCCGTAGCGACGAGGACAGCCGCGAGTCTCTTGCCGTTCTCCGAACGTACCGGTGCTCCCTTATCATCGACCTCCCCGTGCTGACCGACGATGCCCTCCTCTTTTCGGCTGCATGCCGGCCCGAGCTTTCGCGTTGGCATCCGCCACCGTGACCACAAAGACCTTTGGCTCCAAAAAAAGCTATAGCTGCCTGCCAGGCCGCATACGCCTCTGACGACTCTTCTTCCTGCGTTTCCTGGGGAAAGTAGCCGTTGCCCACATAGATATCGTGAGCGCCGGTAACACCCGAGGCGATACGCAGCCACACTTGCTGCCGGTGGTCGACGGGGGCTGACACCAGGTTGCAATACGGACCAAGGAAGTTAGCCACCGCGAATAGAACCCCACCCTTGCAGGCGATTTTTCTCGCTGACCTCCGCAGGTTTTCCAAAAATCCGGAATCCATCCAGGCTGCATTTGGAAGTTGCTTCTTGCCCATGCGGTGCTCCTGAGCCCCGATGACTAGCCAGCCCTCGTGCTTGTAGAATGATGCCCATTCCGCCGTGCCTACGTTGTCGTATCCCGTTTTTACCCTGCCAGTTGTGACTCGCGACGAGTAGCTTGAAGCCGGTATCGAACTGCTTGGAGCGGTGCTTCTTGGCTCGTTTCCGGACCCGACGGCCGCGCTTGGCTTCCGCCCTCGTGCTGCCCCCCTCTGCAGGTGCTTGCGCAGGTTGGTCCCCCACTGCACTGGCCGCCGAAATGCAGGGGCACCACATGCACATCAGCACACTCAGACACACACTTAGGTGCATCGGCAGCCAATTCCGAAGACACCACCTGCACATCATCGACACATTCTTCATGCAGAGGCAAGACGCGATATCCCGTCGCAGCTTCCTCCTTCCGGACCGCCGCTTCCCCACGCAGATGGATGCGAATAAGCCTTCGGACACGTTCCCTGTCCCTGAACCTGCGCCCAAGGGCCACATTGACCCCTCTGCCGAGAATTTGAGATGTTTGAGTTGCTGCAACGCCGTCTGCCTGCTGTCATCGTCCTCGTAGACCAGCTCCAGGTGACGAGACATTCGCTGGGCCTTGCCACTCCATTACCGGGACCACCAGACCAAGACCGCTCATTTTGGAGGCGATCTCCTGTAGATTGGCGCGTTCTGAGAGCCCCCAGACAATCAGATTACGCCCGTCCTTGTCGTACCGATCTACCCGCCGGTACCGTCGAGGCGGCGGTGCCATCTGCCATATAGCGCCGCTCGCCTTATGTTGAAGCGCCGACCCGTGTGCCAGGTTTGGGGAGGAAGGATGAGGCGCAGCTAAGATAGCCTCTCCACGTGGTTCAGGAATTCCGTCATATACGCGAGCCCTCATCCTCCCATCCTGGGACATCGGGCCAGAGCCCGTCGAAGAGGCATTCCCACGGGGATTGTCCAGGTCTTCGGCGATTCTACCTTGTCCATAAGGGCCACAATGGTAGCTCCGTGCTTCGCGTATTTGTAATCCATTGAGAGTAGTAGACGGCCAATGTCGCTGGCCATCACCGCCGCGCCTCTTTACGCCGAGGAAAGCGCCCCGTCCATGCAAATAGCATCCGGCGGTATCTGCAACACACACTACACGCATTTCCGCCGGTGTCAACTGGACGCTGCCGCGTCGCTTCGTGCCCTTCGGCGCCCGCCAGCACCCCCAGCGTCGCCAGAACCTGCCTCACGCACTACACACACTCTCCATCGCATCGCCAACGCCTCTACTCTCATGCCTTATGGACTTTCAGCTGCTCCTAACAATACACATCATGAGGTACGGGTGTCCCCGAGTGGAGCCAGATCGGACGGCGTGCCGCTGAAACTCCTTCCCCCACGTGGGTATAGAAGGCGCGAACCTAGCGGTACCTATAGGGTCTTACAGACAAGTATAGTAATCCCAGCCGAAGCTGCTCAGTTAGAAATGCAACGGTGGAGGGTGTGAATGCATGGGGCAAGGCACGGCAACGCAGCAAGGCACTGGCAAGGCATTGGGACCGACTGAAGCCCCTCTCCAACGTGCGCTCATCATGTGTTCCAGTTAGGCAACCCCGAAGAAGCGAAGATAGGGAGGAGACAAAACCCAAATAGGATA
>WBZZ01002054.1:0-55000 GCA_019918135.1 Paulinella micropora
TCAAAAGACAGAGACAAGGCAGTATGGTAAGTCTAAGTATCAAGTTTGTAGATTACTATGGCGCAGTATCTACGGTTTGAAAAGGATTAACGAATTTCTGTCAGCGATGTTTTAGAAAGATTGTCAGCATTATTTCAAAGCAATGAAAGCCTTTATACAGACGAAAATGGAACCAATATGGATAAGTTCAGGTTCGTTTTGAAATCTGTTGAAATGCCAACGGGCGGAACGAGGCTTCAAGTAATTAATAAGTTGGATGTATATAAAAAGAAAGGAGTAATTCAAATTAATAATACAGACAACATATGCTTGGCCAGAGCAATTGTTGTAGTAAAAGTAAAAAAAGAAAAACACGAAAAATTCAAAGTAATAAGGATGGGGCGAAAGATACAGGAAGAATTGGCTTTGAAACTACACGAAGAAGCGAAAGTCATTCAGGATGTGTGCGGTATTCCTGAAATTAATACATTTGCTATCCACATTAAATACAATCTGGTTATTGTTGAATTCCCTGACAAGATTGTTTATAATACAGATTTACTTGATGAGGCAGGCAAACGACTTACGAACCTTTACATACTTAAGACAGAGAACCACTACGATGCGATAATCAATATGAAGTCTATGGTAGGTAAAGAAAACTTCTGTGAGTTATGCTTGAGAGGATTTCAAAAGAGACATGCTTGCGAATCTAAATGTAATATCTGCGAAACCAAAGACTGCAAGGGTATTAACGATAAAAGCAATTGGACTGATTGCTATTCGTGTAATAGAAAGTTTCCAAACACGGTCTGTTTCAATAACCACAAGAAGACGAACTGTGATATCAAAGCGAAATGTCTTTCGCGCGGCCTTAATTACAGGAAGAAGGACGAACACAAGTGCGGATATGCGAAATGCCGTAATTGTAAGGAACTAAAACCACTTGAACACCAATGCGAAATCGTGAAGAAAGACATATTACCTTTTTCAGAGAAATACATATTCTTTGACTTTGAAGCTACACAGGATACAGGCGAGCACGTAGTCAATCATGCGGAAAGCCAGTATTACGATGCTAAGGAGCAACCAGTCATTCATAAGAACATTGATGATTTCTGTAAGTGGGCTTTTGAACCTAAGCACAACGAATTTACATTCATTGCTCATAACAGTCGCGGTTATGATTGTCAGTTTATTCTTAAATGGTTGGTTGATAACGGACACGCACCATTCGTCATTTATCAAGGCGGTAAGATAATGATGATGACTTTGAAGAAATACCGCTTCATTGATAGTCTCCGTTTCTTGACTATGCCTCTGGCTGATTTTCCTAAGACATTCGGATTGAACGAACTTAAAAAAGGCTTCTTCCCTCACTTCTTCAATACGGACAAGAACAAAAACTATGTTGGTGTTATGCCACATAAGAAGCACTACGGCTACGACACGATGAAAGATAAGAAAAGAGCGGAATTCTTAGAATGGTATGAAAGCCAAAGAAACAACACATTTGATATGCGGAAGGAAATCGCTGAATACTGTCATAGCGATGTTGACATTCTGAGAAGGGGATGTATGGATTTTAGAAAGCAGTTTCTAGAATTCGGTATTGACCCGTTTCAATATACAACTATTGCGAGTTGTGTTATGGCTTTGTATCGTGCTAAGTTTATGCCAGAGAATTCAATTGCTGTGTTGAAGGCAGAAAAGCAAAACAGGATTACCTCTCGGGCTTGTGTTGAATGGATAGCTTACAGAAGCAGGTTAGACCAAACGGATACCAAACATGCTTTCAATGGAGGTGAAAAGATGTTTAACTTAGGTCAATCAAATGCGTACGTAGATGGCTGGGATGAAAAGACGAAAACCGCTTACGAATTTCACGGCTGTCTCTGGCACGGATGTCCAAAGTGCTTTAATGGTAATACAATTAATACTAAGAAGAATAAGACGATGGGCGAACTATACAAGGCAACAATGAGACGAGAAAAAGAACTAAGCAAACAAGTCAGCAAACTAGTAATTATCTGGGAATGTGAATGGAGATTAATGAAAACAAGTGAAAGCCTAGCGGAAGATACTAATGAACGAATTACGGAACAAGAAGGACTTAACCCGCGAGAAGCAATGTTTGGAGGTAGAACGGATGCTCTAACATTGTATTGGAAATCACGGCACGATAACGAATATGCGAAATACGTTGACATATGCTCTCTGTATCCGACCGTTATGTTTTACGACCTTTACCCTAGCGGGCACCACGAAATCATTAGACCTAACAACGACGACGACCGACTGTCTATGAAAAACAAAATCATAAACAGAGAATATTTCGGAGTGGCTAAGGTTAAGATGCTACCTCCTAGAAAATTACTACACCCCGTTTTACCTAAGGCGGATAGAGGTAAGCTTATGTATTACTTATGCGACAAGTGCGGAATGACTGAACAGAAAACCGAATGTAAGCACACCGATAACGAGCGAGCAATAACGGGCACTTGGGCAACTCCTGAAATTTACAAGGCCTTAGACAAAGGCTACAAGCTAATTAAGGTATATGAGGTATGGCACTGGAAGGAGCAGAGCAGTAGCCTTTTCAAAGATTACATAAAAACTTTCTTAAAGGTTAAACAAGAGTCAAGCGGATATCCAGACGGCTCTATTACACAGGAACAAAAAGAAACTACATTGACAGTATGGAAGTCAAGATGGGTATTAAGATGGACGAAAACAAAATAGAAGAAAACCCCGGAAGGCGAGCGGTTGCTAAGTTGTGCTTGAATAGCCTGTGGGGTAAGTTTGGTGAAAAGCAAAACAAAACTCAGAACAAAATGATAAAAGACAAAGATACCTTATACAAGTTAATGAGCGACAAGTCAGTCGATAACATAAACATAAACATTATTAACGACAAGATAATAGAAGCGAGTTATGACCTTAAACAGGATGCGGTAAGCGACCCCGTAAAAACAAATATTGTAGTTGCTTTATTTACGACCTGCCACGCGAGGATTAGACTATATGAGATGATGGACAAACTAGACAACAGAGTTCTATACCACGATACCGACAGTGTCATATACACGACAGACTTAACGAAAGGCGAAACAGATGTAAAAACTGGTAAGCTGTTAGGTGAATGGACGGACGAACTACACGGAGCAAAGATTATGACCTTTATCGGAGGCGGACCAAAGTGTTATGGATATGTCTTAGATAACGGCAAAGCAAGTATGAAAGTCAAAGGCTTTAGTATGAATTATGAAAACAATAAATCATTAAATTTACCAAATATGTTAAGTGTCATTAGTTGCGGACTTGGAATTAAAAACAACGACCTTATTGAGAACGGCAAGAATGAATTGTTAGAGTTGCTTAAAACTCAGGAAGAGAAATTGATTGCTAAACGAATTGAAAAATCAGGTAAAGTTGTTATTGTAGAAAACAGCAAGATAACAAGAGACAAACAACAGAAAAAAATAACGAGTGAATACTTAGAAAAAATATTCAGCTTTACTTACACTAAAAGAAATATTATAGGTATCATAGACAATGCGATTGAAACTAGACCATTCGGATATTAAATGTAGGGGCAAGCCCCTACAACCCCGCGGTGGGGTTCGAAAGGGGTTTCCCCTTTCTAATAAAAGAAAATTTATTTTTTTGCCTTTTTGCCCCTACCTTTGAAGCTTCTAATCGTATGAATTCCTTTTTTTGGTTTCACTAACTTAGTATTTACAGCCGTAGCACCCATTAACGATACGGGGTCAAATGCTGTTCGGTAGTTTGTCGTTAGCTTCGCGGTCTTTGCCCTCTTCCCTTTTGGATTAACTTTCACAGCCACTCTGTCAATTACTCCTTCAATTAGGTCCTTCGTGCTACTGCCTTTATTGTATGTTGTTGCCTTTACACCAGTTTGTCGGCTTAAATCTTTCGCTATCGTTCCTCCAAGGCTATGCCCCGTCAGCTCTACATTATCCTTACCATATTTCTTTATAACCTCATTAACCAGCTTCTGCTCTTCTTTGTATCTCGGTGTTCTTTTTAATACTCCCTTTACCAATGCGACATCTGTGAGTAAGTCTCGCTTATCCGCGGAGCCTCTAAATGCTACAATCGCCTTACCATCTTTTTCATACACTGTTGATTTCTCTTTGCTTGCGACTGGTTTCCATCCGTCCGCCCCTTTTCTCTCTGACGAAGACAAATAGACATCTTCTGATAACTCAGCACTACCTCCCTTTTGTTTCCTGTATTCTTTACTCGCCTTTTTCAATGCCTCCTTGTAGCTTATGTTATGCTTAGCAGAGTAAGCCTTAACAAACTTAATCCACTCGGACATCCGCGGAGACTTCGCCTCCGCACCTCCAAGTTTCTATATTATTTATTTAATTTTTTTATTTTTTATACTCCCTAGTACTATATACACCACACTACTATGTCCACCCTTACTAGACTGTGTGAGAAGTTTCAACAACTCTCAATCGAAAACAAAAATAAATCGTTTTCTCTCTCCGATGTTCAAAAGGTAATTAATGACGAAATAAAAGCTATTGAAGAAAGAAAAGCATCTCAACCGAAAGACGTGTTTCATTTCGGGAAATACAAGGGCAAAAAAATAGAAGACATCGCCAAGATTGATAAGCCATATATTGAATGGTTAGTTCGTCAGCCGTGGGTCCAGAATAAAGATGAATTGAAAAAGTATCTGTAGGAGCTTTTTAAAAAAACCTCCTACGACCTCAAAAATGTAGTCACTTATTTTATTTTTTTTGTTTGGTAAATCACTAAGTCAGCATCGGAGGGGGTTGTAGGGGGCGAAGACCCCTACTGATCTTCAATAAAATTAACTATAACATTAACATTTCCTCCGCCAGCTCCAGAAAGTGTTTTTTGTGTAAATGTTAGAATATCACTCGGCGATAGATATATATCATAATTTCTAAGGTTGAGTATTTGGCTTGACCCGCTAGTAATATAAAGCTTGAGAAGGGTAGTGCCCCCAGCGATGGCAGATTCTTTTGAGTCTGTATCTACAATAGAATATTTGGTATCAACATCAGCAAAACCCGCTCCTGTTAATGTTCCATTTAATACTAATTTTGCGATAATTGTTTTGCTATCCTCGTTCGTGATGCTTATCAATGTAGGATACACGGTTGAATAGTTTGTTATGTTAGCACCAGCACTATCAAACACTGCTTTATTCCTAATACTGAATACAGGGCCTTCTGTGGCAGTCGCCGCCTTGGTTCCTTCAACTTCGTTCGTTATACTCGTGTTTATATTGTTGGTCCCTTCAATAAACATACTAACACTCGCAGTCTTTAACGATTGAACACCAGTTCCAATACCATTGTTAAATATTCGTGCGACAAATGGAAGCGATGTATTTCGTAAGCTCACACCTGTATTAGCATTCGCATATTTAATCATATGGACTAGCTGGAATTCGCCAGTCGCAGGATTTTCAATGTAGAACCTTATAGCACCAAAACCTAAATATTGAAATTTAATCTGGAATATATTACCTTTGGTCCAATCAATGGCAGGCATATCTTTGGTTCCATTACAAGGGTCATCCCAGTTCGCTTGTGCGATAGTAGTGCCAACTCCTCCTTTACAATGAATAATATTCATACCGGTATTTTTGTCTTTGTAGAAATAGAAACCATCATTCAATCCGCTATCTCCTAATCCGATAAATGAATAGTAGTCTTTCGTTTCATCAGTAGTCCATAATGCGGTAAATCTGGTTAGAACTCCCATACCCGTTCTGTATTTAATTCTTTTTTTACTTAATAAAATGGCATCGGCAGTAATTTTTCCTTCTGTTTTCAATTCAGCCATATTCGCATTAAATGAAACTGTCGCATTAGTTTGAGTTAATGTCCATATTCGTGTATTGATAGTGTATGGAAAAATCTCTTGGACGACTGGGGTTAATTGACCGACCAATGCTTCTCCAAAAGCTGTTTTCATACTGTTGGTTTCAACATTGCCATCGTAGCCGACCTTGACATTGATGAAGTCTCCGTCTGGGTTTTGTGCTATCAAATTTCGCTGATGGGTGGTCATAGTAGGAGCTTTTTTTACAAAAACCTCCTACAACCTCAAAAAATGTTTTGTGTAAGTTCCTATATTATCAAAAAAATAAATAATCTATCAAAATTAATTACTAACTATTACCTCACTGGTGGGGGTGCGGGGGCTCGCCCCTGCTACGAGATGGTAATCATATTCGCCTTAATCTGAACCTCTCGCTGAGTGATCGCCACAGTGTAATGGTTGAAGGCGGCATTCGCGGTTGTCGCAATAAACTCCCATCGTCGCTCAGTATCAAGGCTTAAACCACTGATTTCATTTTGGTCCTTGCTATATAGCGGACGGGTATTATCCCAAGCATCCGCCCAGAACCAGTTGTATTTGTAAACATCGTTATTCAACAAGGCAGAACCCTCAATCTTTGGTTTCAGGTACATATAGTCTTCTTCGGTGGCACAGTCAATGTTGAATTCTTGCTGGCGGGAACCATCCAGAGTAGTGTAAAAATTGACAACCTTAGCGGCGGCGCGGTTATCGTGGTCATAAGCTGTGTTCTTCCTTTCTTCGGTGTTAAAAACAGAGTGATAAATCTTCTTCAAACGGCGACCATGCCCGCGGTCAAATCGCATAATAATGTTTTGACTTGTGCTTGCTGCTGTAGTATTCTTGTAAACATAGGGATAATCAATATTGAAGCTCATACCTTCAGGGCTAGCAATCTTCTGCTGGATTGATTGAATGACATCAGGGTTCGTTTCAACCACGAGAAACAAGGCAAGATTGGTGACATCAGCAGATACAGCCATAGGCATGGTAGCATTTAGCGCGGCAAGATAAGCAGTGCTAAGACAAGTAGCGGCACCATTCGTCACCGTATAACCAGTTCTGTCAGTAGCACTCCTCCACACAATTCGCATAGTCAAAATCTCTGGAAACATAATAGTCTTATCAAGTGCGAAAATAGTGTTAATAATCATACCCAAAGGAATTTTCACATTAATAGCCAAAGCGGCATTCGCTCCACTTCCCACAAGATACTTCGCCTCGTTGTAATTAACATTTATGGCGGACAAAGCTCCAACGCCAGTCGTCAAAGCAGCATCATCATGACGACGAGCGGCAATCACGGGCTCTCGCAATAGGTTCTGAGTAGAGGCGGCAACATCGTTATTACCATCGGCAGCCGCACGAAAGGCAGTTCTAATAGCTTCAGTAGCACTAATGTTAATCAATCCGTTAGCATTACACTTTTGGAGCATACATCCATATCCACTGGCATCACCATGGTTAGGAAGGTCTAAGAAATCTTGAAGACTCATTTCTGGTTTCCACAACATCTTAGTCACTTGTCTAAGGTTGTTAACGTCGCACAGATAAACACCGCTACGGGTCTGAAGTTGTATCTGGCTAATTTGCGAAAGGCAGTCCATAAAAATTCTTGAATAAGTGTTGGCGCCAGCCGCTCTCATAGTATAAGTAAAACTCAAATAAGACCTAGCGAGATTAAAAGGTCGGCTAATAAGGTCAAAGCTTCGTTCTTGTCCGCCAGCAGTGCTGACTTCAAACGTTCCAGAGCCCTCGCGAGGGGCTAGCTTATTCAAACGATAAGAAGCACTGATGTAGTCAGTCTTGCTAAAATCTAGTTCTCCGCCGTGCTGAGTTGGCATGTTGTTTTTCCTCTTTTTACGGATGTCTTATATTTTAATATGAGAAAAAATAAAATAATTAATTAACGGTAGGGACTTCGCCCCTACAACCTCAATTGGGTTTGAAAGGGTTTACCCTTTCATTTTCAACAAATTAAAAAATGATGTAAATAAATTAAAATAATTCGTCTCGCGGTAAATCAACAATGTCATAACAATGCCGAGGCCGTTGAGATTAACTGGTTGGTCGTTTTCGTCAGTCAAGTAAAAACGATACACATTGCTTGAACTAGTAGATAGCCGTTTGCCGTATTCACTACCAGAGCCGTCGTAGATAACAGAGCCGAACGGGATTTCATTCGCCGTGTATATTTCTTGGAACACGTGGTTATCGCCTTCGCCGACTAAGTCTGACTGTAAATATAATGTTTTTTCGCCAGTCAATATTATGACATTTGGCGACCTCAGTGTATTATTAGCGAAGAAGTAAGTAGAGGACCGCTCAAAACCCATTACTTCGTGAATACGAGTTTCGGTGTCAAATATAAACCGCGGTTGAATTCCGCCATTGTTCGCTACGGTAAATAATAGCTTACCGTCTTCTGGGTCGGTGTTTGTGATGTTGCTAGTGACGGTGTATGTGTAGTCGTTGGGACTGTCTGCGGTTAGCACCTCGGCCAGTTTGCTTTTTAAATTATTCATCGTGTAATTTCCTTCTGGTATCGTAATAGTGCCTCATATCCATCTTCGCTCAGAGTAAAAGTGTTGTAAGGACTGGCGACAGAGTAATACGACTTCGGCACATAGATATGTAAAATTTTACAGTGTGTCGGGTTGTGTAGCGATTTCATATCAATGGCGTGAGTGAAATCACTGTCCGTGCCGTTTATCCTATTTTTGCTATTGACATAGTAAATGTTAGAGCTCCTGCCTCCCCTATACTCCATCGCACCTATATAATGAAAAATATATTTTTGTTTTAATTGCTTAGATAAAAGTGTCAAAGCCGTAGCCGTTCTGGACTTTCAACTCATCGGCTTCTTTTTCTTTTAAGTCCGTCCAACCGCTGGCAAATTTAAAGCGATTACCTTTTGCCCGCTCTAACAAAAACCTAATACTATGCCACCCGCAGGTATCTGTTGTGTCGCTTTGGTTTTTAACCTGATTAACCTTCATAAGCAGATATGTGTTCGGCTTACTCTTGTCAATAAGCTGTTTCATTTGGTGTAGAAATAGCTCGGTCGGCTTATACAGTGCGAGCGGGTCGTAGATTTCAATAGAGTCGTCTTTAATGGTGTCAATCCAAACAGCAATCCAATGTGAGCCTGGTTGGCTAGACTTATCTAAATTCATTATAAAACCATACTTCTTTCTTTTTTCTGGTTTCAGTTTGTTTATTTCATCGCTGGCTACCGTGCCGATATACCAATCGTGCTTTTTCATAATGTTGTCTATTTCGTCCGTCATTAATCCTCTGTAGGGGCTTCCAGCCCCTACGACCCCATCGGAGGGGGTGCGGGGGACAAAGTCCCCTGCTGGTGGTTGAATTGTGTCTGCGGTGATTTCGGGTATTGTGTCGGTGGTGGGTTCGGATGTTGTGTCGGGCGGGGGTTCGGTGTTGGTTTCAGGTATGGTGTCGGCAGTGGTTTCGGTGGTGGCTGGGATTGCTTCCTCGGTTGGTTGAATACCGAGAGTATTTGAAACTTGATTTTTAATGTTTGGGTCGCTTCTCATTTCGGTTACCAAGTTATTTACATAATCCTTCTTCTTCATTTTCTTCCTGTATTTACCCTTTTTCAAATATTTCTTAATTTTTGCTATCGTTAAAAGTTTGTGTATTAATTCCTCCATCGTTTTCGCCCCAGCACCAGCTTGGTTTATTCCCAAATAATCAGCAAGTTTCTTTCTCATTTCATTCTGGTCTATTCCTAAATCAATACCTTCATCTACTATAACTTGTGCCATACCCGCAGTCGTGTGTTTTCCTTTAACTTTTTTTGGTGGTGGTTTGCCCCGAGCTTTCAATTCTTTTTCCAAAGCAGGGCCCAAAGTTTTGGGTATATCCAATTTCGGATACTTGCAATCATTTCTTAAACCTGCGGATATGTATGATATTTTATCTTTAATTTCAAAGTGTTTCGCTTTGGTCTCCGCTTGCTTTTTTTCTTGTTCTAATTCTTTTTTGTATTGCTCAGCCAGTTCTTTCTGCTCATCTGCTGATTGGGCATCGGCTATCGCTTTCTCTATTCCTGTGCCAAGTTTGATAAATTCTGTTTTGCTCAAACTTTTAATAAATTTAGTTGTAAAGCCCGCTTTCTTCATTAATTCAATGTATTTTTCTTTTAATTCCTTCTCAGCCTTTTTCTCTTCTTTTGTTTTCAATGGCATCTGCTTTTCTTCTGGTGCTTGGGGTGCTTGTGGTGGTGCTTGTGGTGGTGCTTGGGGTGCTTGTGGTGCTTGTGGTGCTTGTGGTGGTCCTAGTTGTGGTGCTTGTGGTGGTGCTTGTGGCGGTGCTTGTATGTATTGAGGTTGGAATTGGGGTGGTGGTAATAACATTAAATTATTTTTTCTATCTTGTTCAAATTTTACATCCTCTATAAGTTTTTGCTCTCTGTTCGCCTCCCTTATTAATTCTTCTTGTCTTTCTTTAATGTCAGCGTTCTCCTTCCTCTCCATTCTTTTCTTCTCATCTTCTGCCTGTTCTCTTAACTTCTTTTCCTTTTCTTCCTGCTCGTGTATTAGTTCATATTTTTTCAGCAGGTTGTTTTGTATCTGGTTGCGGTTCTCGTGTTCAAGGCGATTGAATTCGGACTTGATTATTCGCTCTTTTGTCTTTCGTGTTTTCTTCGTTTTATTGTCCCCTTTCATATATTTCAAAAACAGTTTAACGATTTGAAGTGTTGAAAGGTCATTCGTTTTCTCGCCAAAGTTGAGATATGCTCGTTTGCCTTTTACTTTAATATATGGGCGGCCATCTTTGGTTCTGTATATCCTTGGCGGTCGTTGTTTAAGTTTCTTCTTTGGCTTACTTCGCATTACTACTATTATATTATTAGTAAAAAAAATAATAGAAGGTTTAGTTTTTTATTTGAGTGGTTTACCCCTACCGAAACTTAACGGCTCCTCCTCGTTGCTTTCCGTATCCTTGTTTCATCGCGGCCTTTGCTACACGGTCCGCATAAGGCACTCCGACATCGCTAAGAAAGGTAGCACCCCTTGAAATTAATTGGTTCTTCTTGATAAACCTATTAGCATCCACTATCGCTTTTCCGACCTTCGCCCAATTAACTTTCCCACCTGTTTGTTTCTTTTTTCCCTTCTTCTTTCGTCCTCCTGCTTGCGGCATTTTGACTGGTGAAGGGTTAATTCCGATGTTATAACCTGATGGTCTACTGATAATCACTGGTGATGTTGGCATACAGAGACTTCGCCTCCGTACCTCCAATTTTTTGGTGAAGCTTTTTTTCAAAAAAGGTTCGTATATATAGTTCTGAAAAAAATAAATAGTAAAATTACAAAAACCTTTTGTTAAAATTTTGCCTCAGTCCGTCTGATACTGCATCCACATACAAAAAGTTAAACCGTTCCTTTGTCGCCTCGTGATATTTTTCAATAAAGTATTCAAGGTCGTAGCCGAGGTCCAGATGTTTATACGCTAGTTCTATTTTATCCTGAGACTGACCGGGAAAAATAAGAAGGTAGTCTAGCTGTTTAATCGCCTCAGGCCGTAAGTCGTTTAGATACTGCGAGCTCATAATCACCTTTGACTTATAGTGGCGGTTTTTCTTTAACAGATCGCTCACGGACTTATCCCTTAACCCGCTACCCAAATCATCTAAGACGAAAACGACTTCGGGAGTTTGATACTTAGACGGTCTCTCAGCGGGGGCTTGTCTCTGCTTCTTCTCTTCATCTTTTCCGAAATATAAAAACTTCGGCTTCGGTTCCTCTTTCTCATCCTGTACAATCTCGCCTTCTTCTTGTTCCTCGTCCGGCTTGTTGAGCTTGTCTAACTCGTAATCAATCACACTGTAGCCGTCCGCTTTCAAATATGTATATATCGCCATCGGGTTTCCCTTCTTCTTGAAGGGCTTAACCATTTCTTTGTAGATGTGGTCTTTATGTATCGTGCTGGCTATAATAACAATACGGGTCTTTTTGTCGGTCGTTCGTTTCAGGATTTCGAACAGTGCTGTCGTCTTGCCACTCTTCTTGCGAGCGAGAAGAAAAATATTAGCGAACGGCTCATCAAATAACTTATATCCTTTTGCAAACTTGCCTCCATCTCCGTTTTGGTTTCTAACTGGTCTAACTCGTATATCGTTAATTTTTTCCATCACTCTATATTTTCTTCAAGCCAAAAATTCTAAACAAATAACAATTCTTCCTCCAAGTGCGTCAGTCTCAATACTGCCATTGTCCGTTTTCAATACCCTAAACGAATACTGCCCGTCGGTCCAATTAATAATCCCCAAGTTGTAGCTAAGATTGGAAATGTTTGCGGTGTTGCTATCGGCGAATGTGCCAATAATTCCAATGCGGTCCATATGAAGGATTTTTGTTTTCGTCTCGGTCATATCGTTCATATAGTGAATAAATTTAACATTCATCCTGGTTGGTGTAAAGTTCATTTGAATGTTTTTGTCAAATGTCTTGCTACCGCCAACAAAATCATTACTTAGAAAAATAATCTTTTGGTATTTATAGTCCGTCATGATGCCTTCTATACTAATCTTTATAAACTTTTTATTAATTAATATTTCCGCTCGGACTGCCTGTGATTTCTATTCGCGAGTTAGTGAGAAAAAAAATGAAAGTTGTGTTTATTGTATCCAAAAGGGATGTGTGTATAAGCCGATGAGTGATTGGTGTATTAGTTTTGATGAAGCCATTCCACTAATCTGTGCGGGTGATAGCTCTTGGTATAAAATCTATTCGTTTGAATGCTAGCCCGCGGGTGGGTTCACTTCTTTGAACTAGAAGGCGAAGGAAGGCAAATGCCTATAAGTAGTGTTAAAATACCGACGTACGTGTTAGCAACCTCGCACGGAATGTTCTTTTCAGACAGCCTCACGATACAAAGGGTTATAATCGCGATAATGATACCCATTTGAAACAGATACTTAATCAGACGGCTGTCGGTTTTTCGCTTTGTCATACAACAATCCCAGTTGTCTTCGTATTCGTGGTCAATTTTTTTTTCTTCCTGCTTAATTTGGACATCTAGCACGCGGTTATTCAACTCTGGTGTCATTTCGCCATCTGCCATATCAATAATAGGTGGCGGTGGGTGTAATCTAGGTGGCATTAGTAGGTTCTGCTAATTGGTTGGTTTGGTCTTGTAATATATTAAGTAAAGTTTTATTTTCTTTTTCTAAATTAATCACTTTTTCCGTTAAATGTTGAAAAGCACTGACCAATATTGGTATGAAGTCCGTGTATTATATACCTTCAAAGTTTCCATCCCCATCGTCTGCTTTTATTCCACTTTCAGATACAAATTCTGGAAATATTTTTTTTTACTTCATCAGCAATAAATCCGTGGTTCTTTTTCTGTTTCTTTTCGTCTGATTTCAAATAATATGAACAGCAATTTATTTTCATCAGTTTATCGCAACAATCCCCACAGTCTAGTGTTTTAATATCTGATTTTAATCTCCTGTCTGAACCAGAAGACCAAACATTCGCTCCTGCTGCCATAAAAACATAACCAGTATTGTTTTCACCATTTGATAATGACGTCGACCAAGCGTGTAATAATCCACCTGTATTCATTACCACCGCATAACCTGATGCGTCTCCTGCTTTCATAAATATTTGTGGATTGGTCGTATTGCCTGGTCTTTTTCTTAATGTTAAAAATCCGCTGGATGCTGTCGTCAGGCTTGTATCACTCTGAGAATAGATTACACCAGTCCCCCTCGCATAAAAATTTAAATCTTGATTGGCATTGCTTCCCGTAGCATATATTGAATTATAACCAAAACCAACTCCCTGTGTCCCGTTGCTGTGTCTGAATTCAACGCCGCCAGAAGATTGACCAAGATTGGCGGTAGCATATAAACCGACTGGCGTAGCATGAGACCCACTTCTTGCTTCTCCTCTTATATCTGCCGTGCTATTAACGACTGATATACCCGCATTTGCTGTTATTAATCCACTCGCGGTTGCCGTTGTTGTTGATATCCCCGCACTAGCCGTTATTAACCCTTTCGTCCATAAAGTCCCATTTGCCCCATTCAATGACATCAACAATTGCTCTGCTGAATTTTCCCACACAAAACCATCCGCCGAAGCATTACCACTCCTAAATCTTACGGCAAATCCTGAAATATCGTTGCCAGCCACCGCTGTTCCTCCACCTAATGATTTACCAGCCCCTGGTTGAGCCATATAAATACCCCATCCTGAGTTGTCTGTATCCCACATAAATATACCCTGTCCATTTCCTCCATCTACTTTATTTTGAATAGATAACTTACAACCGCCATCTGCCGTTATTAATCCACTCGCCGTTAATGTTGTTGTAGTCATACCAGCAGTTGCCGTTAATGTGGTTCCCGTTATTGTTCCACCATTTGTTATGTTGTTTGAATTCATATCCAAAGCACCATAAAATCGCATACCGCCAGCATTGTTAAAACGGACAATGTCAGACGAAGCACTTTTATTATCCAAAAGTTTTGAAATATAAAGTCCCGCCCCTTTTACATCAAATGCTACATTCGTGAATACATAACCTCGTTGGTTCGCGGTTCCACTTGAAGCCGTATTTAGAGTATGTAAGAAAGACTGCCAATCTCCTGTTGTCTGTGAAAAGAATATATCTCCTCCATTTTGGTTTAATATACGTGCTCCGTTATATGTAATATTTCCACCATTAATGATATCCTGTTTATTAAAATCGGCTTGGTTCAATATAGTCAAACCTCTGAACTCATTTCTCGTTCCATTAAATGTTTTTATTCCCGTTATTGTTTGGTCTCCTGTTAGTTTCACATAATTGCCATCTACATAAGATTGTGTTGCTGCCAGGGCCCCGTTTATGCTTATATTACCTCTCGTGTATAAAGTTCCATTGAGGCCATTTAACGACATTAATAAAACCTCGCTTGATGTTTCCCATATAAATCCCTGAGTAGCATCTGGATAAATTCTCATTCTAATAGCACGACCAGTAAAGTCGTTGCCAGCGCACGCGGTTCCATTTCCGAATGCTTTGCTCGCCCCAGAAGACGCCATATACAAAGAATAATTGTAATCAAGATAATTCCACAGCCATAGCCCGTAATTACTAGTTCCATCGTTTCCTCCCTGTATGCTTAATGAACAAGTAGCTCCCGCTGTTAAATTAGCCACTCTACCACTCGCAGTCAATGTTGTCGTTGATACTCCCGAGTTCGCTTTAATTTCACTGCTAAATGTCTTAGTTCCTGCTATGGTTTGGTTTCCTGTTAGTTTAACATTTTGACCGTCTAATGTATCCACATAACTTTTGTTTGCTCCGTCCGTTGTTGCTGATGGTGTGGCTAAGTTTGTTATTTTGTTGTTATTCAAAGATAGTGTAGTGCCAGTTGCGGTTATAATTAAAGTATTACCTGAATATAACTCAACATGCGACCCCGTTATTTGTATCGGATAATAAGTCGCTGTTGCTATTTTTTGTGCGGCAATCATTCCTATATTTGTCGCCGTATCAAAGGCAACACCGATACCATCAAAAGCGGTTGGAGCTGTGGCGCCCCGCACTTCTATTGTTGAAGTAAATTTTTTATTCCCTGCTATGGTTTGGTCTCCTGTTAGTTTAACCACCGAAGTGTCAAGGACAGAAACATCAACACCATCAACAAGATTTACATTTGTTATGCTTTGGCTTTTCATATCAATCCCCGCGCTCGCATTTATTATACTGCTGAATGTTTTAATTCCTCCTATGGTTTGGTCTCCTGTTAGTTTAACCACCGAACCATCAACTGCGAGATTAGTGAGATTAATTCCATTATACGTAGAAGCCCCTGAAATAGCATAACCATTCATATTTAGTGCTCCCGTCATACTGGCTGTGCCGTCTAATCTAAGAAAGGGTGGTGTGGTGTTTCTCCATTGCCCCGTGCTATACATAATCAGTTGGTTATCTGCTGGTGTGCCCGTTATTAGCACATCGCTGTGGCTATCTATACTTCCAGCTGCTGACACTTTATTATTATTGTCTTGATGCTCAAATATCCATTCATCAACATCTTTGGTATTTAGTAAATTAACTCCTGTTATGTTCAAATAACCTCCCATATTAATATTGCCTGTTTCATCAACATTTATCGGAAATGTTTTATTTACCCAGTTTATTGAATTATATGTTAGATAACTATTCATCGCCACTGGTGCGGTTATGACTACATCGGAGAGTGTGTCTATTGACCCCAGGGTGGTATTCCTCCATTTGCCGTCAACATCGTTGTATGTTAAGTATTGACCGACCGTTGGTGTGGATATGTTAGTGTCAATCAAATTGTATAAACTGGTTTGGTGTGGATTAGAAGTATTAGAGCGGTGTTGAGTTGAGGCTTTAACCTCGTCGTTGTCCCTAACCCGTTGCTCGGTGTAGTATAAACGGCTTCCTTCTTTAATGTCCGACGTGCTTTTGGTAGCCAGTCGTGTGTCAAATCGACCGTCAGTGAAATAAAGATTTACGGGGTCGGCATCTTCTGGCACTCTATCCGTGTTTAAGCCTATAATATTAGTGTTAGTTAAATCGAGGTTAACTATATTAAGACTATCGACAGCCAACTCATTAAGGCCTAATAAACTTTTGAATTGCGACATTATTATATATAAATTGGATAATAATTAATCCGAATAAAAATTATTTTTGGTTAGATATACAGCCGAGACAAACGATGCCAAGAGGTAATAGGGAGATTGCCATAAAGAACCTTGAAAAAGCGACTGTAATGAAGAAACAGTATGCGAGGCAAAGAAAGATTGAGCGGGCTAAGGAATTACTCGCGGAGGAAGAGGCTAAGAATGTGAAAGAAATGAATGATGACGAAAAGATGGAACACATTACTAAGAAGCAGTTGGCGAAGGATATGATAGATGGAAGGGACGGCGAGCCAATCGAGGAGAGTAGTGAAAGTGATGAAGAGGTTGAACACGACTTTGTTGATATCGTTGCGCGACGGGTTGCTGGTATGAAATTAAAGACTAAGCAGAAGAAGACGAAGAAAGTAGTTAAAAAGAAAGTGGAAGAAAGCGAGGACAGCGAAAGCGAAAGCGAAGAAGAAGAACATCCTAAGAAAGGTAAAGGAAAGAAGTCGAACATATCAGTTAATGTTTATAATCAACAACCCGAGAAGTCAAAAAAAGAAAGTAATGATATTTCAAAAATGTTTTTAAAGTTCTAATATATAGTATGGATAATAAACACACACAGAACAGTAGTCAAAATGAAGAAGAAGAACTTGAAAAACAGAAAATTGAAGAGGCTTCTGAAATACACCATCAATCTAAGGCACCTAAAAAATGGAATACTATACTAGCTCCTGAGCCAGAACCATTAAGCCAAGTGTTTATTGACCTTATGGATATGTCTAAAATAGCAACTAAGAAAGGAAACAAAAACTACAATTTTGGATTAGTAATGATTGATGTTTATTCTCGTCGTGGTTGGATTGAACCGATCAAAAATAAAACAACAGGCGAAGTATTGGAAGGATTAAAAAAATGCCGAAACCTAAAAGAATTACATCTGACAACGGTAGCGAATATAAAGGGCAAGTCGCCGAATACTTTAAAGACAACGGAATTCAACATACAACCCATGAAGTAGGCGATCACCGAACTATGGGAATAGTAGATAGGTTTATTCGAACAATAAGAAACGACTTGAATTTAATGTGGGAAGTTAATGGCGATTTTATTTGGGTTCCTTACATTTATGAAATTGTTGATAATTATAATAACACATACCATAATACAATAAAAGCCACACCTATGGAAGTCTATGAGGGCAAAAAGAAGAATGACCAAGAAATATATAGAGCCGGTCTTATTAATTCATTTCCTAAGGGCTCAAACGTTAGAAAAGAACTAGAACGAACTGTTTTTAGTAAAGGCGACGTTCAGTATTCAAAGAAAGTTTATAAGGTTAAAGGACGAAAATGCTTCAAGTTGATACTTTCAGACCACGAAATAGTCAGCCCTCAGCAATTATTAAAATCTAAAATGGAAGAACAACTTGAAGAAATAAAGCCTCAACTAGCTGACAAAGTCAAAGAAGTCACTAAAGAAAAAAAGACCGGCCACTTATTAAAGGCACTAGATATAAAACCGGAGAATATCCGTAGTAGTGCCCGGATTAAAAAGAAAAAAGAAATAATGGATTTGTAATACATTGATAGATGTGATTTAATACCGGAAGCTAAGTCATTAAATAAGTTTTTCATTCATAATCTTTTCTACTTTATTCAACACCAACATTAAACTCTGCTTTGTATGCTGTTTTGATAACCATTTCGTGGTTATTTGAAATAGGCTGAATGTTAGCCCACTTTCTGAAAAGTGCGTATGAGCCATCAGTGTAAGCTACAACATATAGCTCGGCTGTTTTGGGATCGGATTTGTATCCCCATCCAGGGGTAAACACTCTGCCTTCTTTTGCCTCAGCAAAAACGATAGCTGTTCCTTCCTCTTTGTTTATGATAGCGAAGTAATCATTTGCGAGCCTTCTTGGTTCGTTTGGAGTTCCAGCTTTTCTTCCTCCTTTTTTAGCGCCCTTCTTCCGACCAGCTTGCCTGCCTCCTAATTCGCGCGGTACATTCACGTTAACCGCCTGAACTCCTTCTGCCAGCTCCTAAATAATTATACATTAGGTAAGTAAAGAAACAAAAATAGAAGTGATTACTTCCATTGCATGGTCAGCAGCAGGAGGTTGCTGCTCAGCCATCTACAAGCACGTAAGATAAATTTCTTTGAATAATAGTGGGCTTTCGCCCAATTTTTTTTTGGATGAAATATATACACACTATTTATATCGCCCTATGTGCAAAGGGACTTAGTGGGTTAGCCACTATTTACACTAAGACTCTTCTTCTCTTACACATTTATTCATATTAGCATCACCTTTCGAATTCATCATAATATATAAATCATAATCAGAATACTTTATATATGATTTATTGAAACTTAATCCCTCATATTCTATCCCCTTTCTTATTTTATCAATAACTTCTCTTTGATACTCATTTCTATTATCTTTTTTCCAAGCTTTAAACAATTTTAGTTCTTTACTTATTTTCATTAGTTTATTTTTTCTTTCCAAGTCAAATCTCCTATCTTCTTCCACATCCAAGCTTTCATCTAGTATCTTCTTCAGCACCTTATTTACCGCTTCCAACTTTACTTGCTCTTGATTTCTTTTTTTATTATCAATTCTAACTCTTTGTTCGCTTTAGCTATTCTCTCCTCAGATGCTATTTTGATTTTATTTAATTTATCTTTACCTTGTTTAGTTGTTTCAAACATGAAAACATAATCATCAATGGTTCTGTTCTCTTTACTTATCAGACTCTCGCTCATTTTGGCTTACCTTGTTGTTGCCGACTTGTCCACTTCTTCGCTTTTTTGGTTTTGTAAGACTGAAGGTGCCGACAATTTTTTGCCGCAGAGATTGAGGTTTAGGTTGACCTACAGATTTTCTTCCCCCCAAAAAATATCAGTCATCAATGTTTTTCAATGTTTTTGGTTCTGGAATTCATTTCCTTTTGTCTTGTGTTTTGCCATTTTATTTTTGTCGTGGGCCGGAGTGTTTATTTCAAAAAATTCTGTTTTGATGACTGCTGTCTATGATTTCTTTTTTCTTAATTCCTTATTGTTATTTTTTCTATTACCGACTACATCGGTAGATGTATTTTACGAAACTGAAATGTATGAATGATTATCAATGTCTTTTTGTCCCCGCGGGCCGGCCGGTGTGTGTCTCTGTGTGGCGGGTGGTATGTCGTGAAAAAGTGTGCCGAAGTGCGACCCTATACTACTCCTGAAGAAGAACTCTCCGAATCAATCGACGTATATGGTCAACCAGAGAGACAGTTAACGAAGAATGGGTGCCACTAATTCCCAAACAATGTCGCCAGAAAAGTTTTTGCCGATTCCGTCGCAACGCCAGTCCGTCGCACGTTGGAAGTCCGTTGGAAGCAGACTCAGTTCGGCCCGGAAAGACTTTTCGGCCGCAGAAATCGTATATCCAAAAATTTTCAAACGAGATCCGTCCAACCCCCTTTTTTTAAAATCACCACCGCCATACAATTTTTTAAAATCACAACCGCCATACGAGAGTCTACAACAAAAGAGAAGACACATAATGCAAACCACTTATCAGGATTCGCAAACCACTTATGATTCTCTTGAAGTCAAAGTCGGTGGGGACGACTTCAAAACGCCAAAAGGTATGCTTGAGTCTGTCTAGTCTGTAGCTCTAGCTATAGAGCTGGAGCATCTTGAATATAATGGCGCCGGCTGTGGCGTACGTGTAGGTCCAGGAAGCCGTTTAAATTATGGAAAATCTCTGAAGGTCCACTTTCATTTCTTGTGTGTTGTTGTGTTGTCCTGAGGGATCTCTTTCTCCTCTCAGTTACTCTATAGCTATCTCCTGATTCTCCTCCCTTCTCTCTTCTGTTGTAACTTCTTCCTCGAGCTTCTTCTTCTTCTTCTTTCTTCTTCTCCTGCTTCCTTCTCCTCCTCCCTCCTTCCTCCTTCTTCTTCTTGTTTCCTGTTTCTTCCTTTCTTGTTTCTTCTTTCCCCTGGACTGTCACAGGTCTTTTTTGTGCTCTTGACCGTTTTGCTGGTGGTCGTCATGGGTCTGGCAGGCAAAGCGAGCTACGACAAGGTAGTAGTAGTATCAATTTATATAACGTATATTTTAAGTAGTGATAGTATTACGTATTCATTCTATGTGTAGAAGGTTAGGTATGTATGCATGCAGGTTTGGAAGGATGTATGCATCTGTCTATAATAACGATAAATCAAGTGCACTTGTACAGCTACATGTGTGTATGTTGATTTGCTTTATATATATACATATATATATATCCCATCTTATCGTGAGCCAGGCTGTGTATTGCATTGTGTGCAGAGATGCATGAGCACGTATACACATGCAGTTTGATGCTACTGTAGCGAAACGAGCTGGCTCTCGCGCAACAACTCAGATCGTCCGAAGCAGATACTCTGAGTGCAAATGGAAAAGACGGCAAGGGGAAACAGGTATGACAGAAAAATATCCAACTAGACACTGTTGAACTTGGTCAAGTCGACCCCTCCTATGATGAGATCTCACGCGATTCACCACTAAGTCTAATTCATTCCCGGGGATCCCAATATTGCTGATGAAATTCAATTGGCTAAATCCATCAACTTTGAACTTCATTTCTCTACATCAATGTTTGAGCTACGAACGTACGGAGCACATCCTTTCAAAGCTCTTGTCATCAGCTTTTGAACGATGGCTTCAAGATTTTTTGTAGCATATTTATTGACTGCGAACTTGGATGGTTTTACCATGTGAGTGTCGTTAGTAACGTATGATCATGGTAGAAATATCCAACCGAGCCACTGCGTGCAAGACTGCCCCGTTTGAGGCAGACATCAACAAACATGACGAACCCTCTAGCGTTTGGTTGTCCACTGCTGGCAGACAAAGGGATATATCAAAACTTGGATAGAGATGAGCGTGTGTGTGTGTGTGTGTGTGGGGGGGGGGGGTAATGGGCCCCAGACAATTCACATCTTGCAACTTTCTCTATGTTGTTTGCTCAGTCGAGCTCAGCTTCTCGCTCGGTGACAGCGTCCGCCAGTGTTTCTCCCTCATGGACGCCGTCGGCCAGCGTCACTGCCTCTATGTCTCGATCTCCAGTCAGCGCCACTCCTTCTCGGTCCCCTAAGAGCAAGTCCAAGAAGGCCGGGGCCGTTAGCGCGACAGAAAATGGAAACTTCTGAAGTTTGGGCATGATGTATGCCTGAGAGTCACGCGCTCACCTAAGTAAGTAGGTTAGTAAGTAAAAAATTCCAATAAGTTGATTACACTAACGGACGGTTTTGCCTGAGTAGTCAAGGAATTGAGCAAAAAAGATCACAGCAAGATGAACTAGTCCGGCCCACCAGCCAGTCCCCTCAAAACGTGACAAAAGCGGTTTGCTTTTGTTTTGGAGAGGTTTTCAGAGGCCTAAATTTCTTCGCTACCTCGGCCGGAAAGTCACTTATAATTAATTGGGGAGAAATCAATAGACAATTTATTAATAATGTACTTAGTCATACCGGCACACCCCCATGACAATTACCTATTTTACCCTGCCTATATCATTCTAAGTATAACGGTGAATCATATTCAAAGCTTTGGGGGTTGTGGCTAGGTGACGTGTTGAGATCGTTCCGAGTCATCTCTAATAAAGTCAAGTACGACCCTCTCGTTCTCTAGTTGGTTATGAGCCTTGGCAGCGCATAACTCTGACACTGCAAACTGGCTGGTGAAGACCATCGCCGACTGGTGACTGGGAGGCGACTGTCAAAAGGGTTGGTGCAACTCCAAAATTATTACTAGGATAGCACACAAAAAGCTTCGGCAACCCCTGCCTGTGCGGCTCTGTGTAAACCGTCCACATCGTTTGAGATGATCACTCACCTGACAGTGTCACACAGGCTCCGTGTGTAGGTGTCGGACAGGCTTTGGGAGGAAATAGGACAGCCAGCACACTGTTACGATAGTAGGATATTTAATAAACATATAACTGTTACTAACGATATGAAAACTGAGAAATATCTAAAGTAGTGACTCCGTAATCTCCAGACAAAGGAATTAACCGACAGACCGGAACGATCAGTGTTGATTGCCATTATATACCGGGTGGGCCGGCATAAACCCTTTTCCTGCCCCCCGAGCGCGCTCGCCAGCATGCGCGCGAGGAGTCGAACTTACGCCCCCGCCGACCAACCTCGGGATAAAATGCAAATACGAACCTGAGTGACTGTCACGCCGTACCCGTATTAACAAATTAAACAAAATTGTAGGTTGGGCCAAACGCCAACACTTAAATTATGTAAAATTTTAGTTAATTTCCCGTTACGCCCTCAAGTTCGTCGCCTGTTGAATCGGTTTCCGCCACCGCACGCCTGAAAATGCACCTCTCCTCTGTGACCACAACTTGCCCTTCATCCTCCATTCTTTGTAACCGGCCCCTAGTCACTCAATGTCCCCCCGACCTAGTGTCAGTCTATACTATCCTGGGCGAGTCTTCCCTTCCCGCTTCCGCGACTCCGTTGAATCCGCCAATCCAGTGCTTCCCCAGCCGTGCCATCGTTCGATCGATATCCATATGTTGTTGCCGCTCCTCGTGCTCGGACGCAGCCGCCATCTGGGTCCCGCCACATCCCACATTTTGAAGCCGCCCCCGTCTCGGTCACGCCGAATCCCGCTCGTCGAAGCCGCCCCCATCTCGGTCACACCGAATCCCACTTGTTGAAGCCGCCCCCGTCTCGGTCACGCCGAATCCCACTTGTTGAAGCCGCCCCCGTCTCGGTCACGCCGAATCCCACTTGTTGAAGCCGCCCCCGTCTCGGTCACGCCGAATCCCACTTGTTGAAGCCGCCCCCGTCTCGGTCACGCCGAATCTCACTTGTTGAAGCCGCCCCCGTCTCGGTCACGCCGAATCCCACTGTACCTCGAACTGATACTTCTGGCTTTTAATAGCCTCATAATGCACTCTCGGTGCGCTGTAGTCCCGGTCGCCCAGCCCAGAGGTAACGTAGGTAAGGAAAGGCTCCCCCGGACCTTTGCTACCCCCACCAAGGCCCCTCCGGCACTGAAACGCCATGCTTGAAACGAACCTGAGTGCTCATAACACGAATGATATACACACACCCTCATCTATTCATCACTCCATCCCTTCTCCCCCCCAAAAGGTCGATGTCCCCTTTCGATCCCCGTCGCAGCCCCCTCTGAATGATGTTTGCACTCTGGTACCCCCCCTCACCCGAGTATCAGAGTTGCCGCTTGCCAGTTGCCCCTTTTCTCTTTCTTCTCGTCCTCTTTCTTCTTCATCTTTCTCATCTCTGCCCCTCGCCCCCTCCCCTCTCACTATCCTATCCTCTGACTATATTATCCACCCCCTCCCCCCCGGCTATCATATCCATCCTATTGACTATCCCTATTTGTTATCCCCTGTCTTCCTCCCCTCGCTATTCTACCCCTCTCTATCTAAACTGGATTAGTCAATATGTATTATTCTCCCAACCCAACCCGTATGTCTCCTTCACCCGTTGTTATCAGAAGAATATATAAAGTTCCATATCATCGCTCGTCAGAGAGCGGAAAAAAATAAAGTCTTGTATCAGGCCGCTTCCCAGTTTCCCCCATGAGCCTATCAGGCATCAGACATGTTTGTCATTCGTTTTCCGATATGTCCGCTATGCCCGATATGTCAGTCTGATATATTTCTCCCATCACATCGTAAAGTCACATGATATTATGTATGCCTATACCAGTGAGCCTGAATGATATAATATTTTTCCCGCATTCGTCTGTATATATAACCCGCGTCGTCACAATGTTTACCTTGTTGGTATAAAATGCATGTAGCATGCCCGTCACCGTACCTGTGAATGTAAAAGTATACCGCTCCCCCTCTCTCATCTTCATTCATCTTCGAATTCGTATGTCAGTCATATTCTCATCACCCCCTTATAAAGTCCCGCAATGCATTTATACCATTATTATCCTCTCATATCCCGCAAGTCATATAAGCCGCTATCACCCATCATATACCCGCAAGTCATATAAGCCGCTATCACCCATTATATACCCGCAATTCGGTGGTATCGGCATCACCCCGTTATGTGCCCGCAGTCCGTATTCTTCTCATCTCTTCATTTCTCATCTTCTTTCTTATTCTTCATCTTTCTCCATTCCTATGCTATCCTCTCACTCGTCACCCATTCATCACCCCCGTCCTCGTTGTGCCCGTCCTCTCGCCCGAGTCATCCGACCACCCGTCGTAGGCCGCTTCTTGCCTCTTGATCCAACCGCTGCCGGTGGAGCACCGATAATATCCAAAGGCAATCCCTCCGCATCTATCTCGTCCCAAATCTGTGCCGGTATCCGCCTCTCTTCCGTGAGGTCGAACGGTACATTCAGCACCAACCGCGGTCTCGTCTGAATGGTGTATGAGCTATGATCCTCGTCGTCCAACTTGATGGTGGCATCCCACGTTTCCCGCTTCTTCCCCGCCTTTTCCAGAAAAACCGGATCGAACCGCCGCATCTTTTCCTCTGCTACCTCGTCACTACTCCTCCAAAACTGCATCACCGGCGTTATGCCCTTCCCTGCCTTATGTCGTGACGTCCCCCCCTGACTTAGAATCCTCATAACATAAAAGTCGTCCAGTGTGTCATCGCTCACCTCTTTCGCCGCCGGCATCATCAAGTAGAACTTGCCCGTCTTCCATTTTATTCTATCGATCTCCGCCGCTTTTTCCACCCACAGGCCTCGCTTGTTTTTTGATCCCCAAATGCCCCTCCGGTGCCTCTGGCCTCGATTGCCCCCCTGTACCTTGCTTGCCTTGACCCCCTTGTGCGCCCACGCCTTTCCCCTCTGCTTCCCCCTCCCTGCCTTGTATTTCCTCCCTCTTCCCGTTTCTTGTCCTCCTCTCTCCGCTTTTCCTCATCCCGCTTTTGTTTCTGTGAAACCCTCTCATGTGAACCCGTCTCCAATTCCTCTATTGCGTCTTGCAATCTTTTCTTCTCCTCCGCATCCTGTTCGAACGTCACCTCCTCCCTCAGCCTCGCAATCTCCTCCGCACTCTGCGCCCGTGTCAACAACGGCCGCGGGTTTCCAAATTGATCAGCCGTCCGCTCCAAGGCATCCTGCTCAGTTTCCTAATCCAACAAATAAGGCGAGAACTTCTAGGGGCAGCTCAGTGTAACTGCTGGCTAGAATGCTGAGCTGGTTTGACGCTTTGACGAGTTGTGTTAATTTGCCGTGATCGACTCTGGGCTCCGGCGCAAAGCGGAGGCAGAAGAAAGCATCTATGCCAACTAGCACGAGCTTGTCCTTTTGAAGGCTATAGACCACGTTAGCGGGCTCGAAGTTGGAATAGAGCACCTGTGCGGTGCTAAACGCAGTCAGTAAGTTGTCTATGAATTGCCAAATCATGGTGGTGATTCGGGCCTTCTGAGTGGCAGATTGAGCCGACTTGATAAGCTCGGTCAGGGTCCAATCCGTCCCGTTGTGCGAGCCACTGATATATTCCATGACGATGTAATAGTCACCTGCGGTGGTGCCAGTGGCCTTGGGCGCCAGCCTGGCCGGGCCGCCCTTGCTCATGAAAAGGCAGCCGTGCACTTTGGGGGCCACTCCGTACTTGCTGCTCAAATAATGCTGCATCTGCATAGCATCCACTAGGTTGCCCAACGAGGCATGTCGCACTCCCTTGATTGGCGGGCCGCTTTTCGGACGTTTCAGGACTTCCTTTATCTCTGGGAGAAGGATACAGATAACGTCAGCTCCGTGGCGGATCGCACCGGGGTACCTAGCCTCAAATTCCCGCGCGTCCATAGGCCCGTGGGGAAGGCCTGCCTCAGTTGTGAATCCAAGACGCCGCCGTCTTGTTGGTCCGCGGTCATACCTAGCAAGTGATCCACGGTCGAACCTGGTTCGGTATAAAACGTAAAGGGTTTCCAACGCATGACGGAGCATTTCAACTTGTCCGGATCCAGGTTCGCCTCTGTTAGGATGTTATTGCAGACCTTATTGCAGGCCTTGCACCTGAGCTTGCATTCCAGGTCGAACTTTCTGATGCTCGCTGCACGGGTCCGGGCAACGGCGGTGGCCGCCTTCGAAAGCGCTTTTTGTATTTTCTGTTCCGACGACATCTCCTCTTTCCTCGCTGCTCACCTTCTTTGTCTTTTTTCTGCCAAGGGTCTACCGGCAATTTTGTACTGCAGAACTCCCCCCTCCTGTGTATGTTACGGCCGGACAGCCCAAGGATTTCTTTTTCGCTGTCCAGTCCCTCTCCCTCCTCCCTTTTCTGTTTGCTCTTAATTCTGTACCTCGCCAAAAAAACGAAAGAACACAAATTAATAAATCTTTTTTTTTTTTTTTTTTTTTTTTTTTTTTTTTTTTTTTTTTTGCTGCAAATCGACGGAGAGGGGGAAATGCCACAGAACCACGCCAAAAGGAAGCAGAAATTCTTTCCCGGGCCAATTGCAGCAGGGGGGTTAGGTCAAGCCGCAGCGTAGGGTTGGGGGGGGGGGGAAGGGTTGTTAAAGGTAGGGCAGTGAGAGAGGAGGGGGAGTTCCCGTCCGACCTTCTTGTGCACGAAAGCTTCTTCTTGCGCACCTCCGCGCGGGGGGGGGGGGGGGAGGTGTGTGGAGCATTCTAGATTTTAATGTCACTCCCCCCCCCCCCCCTTCCCGCCGCGCCCCGCCGGCCGAGCTCTGCCCCAAAAAAATCCTTCGTCTCTTTCCAACTGGTGTTTTTTTAAAAATCTGTCCAAACTATAATCATCGAGAAAACGAGGGCAGAGAAGTGCACTTTTTTTCCAACGAGAGGTTTGGCAAAGTCTTTCAGTGCTTGTCCTCTTTTTTATTTCTCTGTCTCACTCGCTTTTTTTTTTTTTGGTAGTTTAGCGTGTAGGGAAAAAAAACAGAGGACATGCACAACGTCTGTACGGAATGCAAACACGAGCACGGGCCGTGCCTACATGATGAAGCGCTAGCGTGCGTCGCGTCTTCTGGAGGGGTAGCCGCTCTCGCGGACCGGGTCGTGCGCAGCAACCATCTGCCGTACCTGTGCTTGAGCGGGGGACTTCGGGGCGCCTACGCGCCGGTGCTCGGGGCGCTGGCGCGCCAGCGCCCCGGGTCCGTCCAGGAAGTTCTCGCACACCTGCGCACAGAGTTCTCGGCCCGTGCATTCAGCGCAGGCAGCCCTCTAAACACGGCGCCGCTGTGTGCGAGCTTGTGGTCGCTGTTCTGTGCTCTGTCACAAGAAGAGCGGTCAGTAGAGGCACTGCAGCCGTTGTGGTCTTTTTTACAGACACCAGGGCTCCAGCAGCGGCCAGACGCAGCATAGTAAGGTCATTATTGTGCGCGCGGCGCACCGCCGCTGCGGTGCGTGTAGCCGAGATCGTGCTGGCACGTCCGCTATTGCCAGCAGAGGTCAGTTCTACCTGCTTCATTAGCTGGCTCGGCGTCGCAAATGTTCTGTGGCACAAACGAACGGAGCCCCCGCATGAGGCGCTGTTGTTCAGAGTACTAGACCTACTAGGGTTGAGCGAATGTGTGCGAGAGGGTCCTGACTTCCCGTGCGCCGTTGCTGTTGTGTCTGCGATTGACACCTGTCTGTTGCAACTGGAGCGCACCAGCGTCCTGGCCGCGCTGGCCGACGCGGCGGAGTTGCTGCGGTTGTCCCACGAGAACTGGGCCGCGGCCGCTGCTTTCGTGCGTTCGCCCGTGCTGCTAGACTTTTTCCTGCTCTCCGAGCCGAGGCCAGTGCACCGACGCCGGACACAGACGTTACTGGAGCTGGCACTGTGCGGTGCATACTCTGTTGAGGGCGGCGACGTGACGTTCCGGCTGGGGGCCGTGCCGTCGGTGCTGTGTATGGCGGGCCTGCTGGCGACAGTGGGCGCGCCGGCAACTGTCTGGTTGCAGCGTTGGGACCACGCTTTCAGGGAGCCCTGGAAACTCTGGCGAACGATCCGACAAAGGGCCTTCTATGCCAAGGGGTTCCATTCGCCCGCGCCAGCATCTATGGCAGTGCGGCAGAGCGGACAGTTGACAAGCAGTGCGGCACAACCCGCGCATATCTGCGCGTAGTCGCAGGGGACAAGCCGTACTAGGTCTGTACATTCGTCGCGGCCAGGTTCCCCGAAGCACACCACACAAGAATCGCCCTCGCTTTGCAGCAAAGTAAGCTGATTAGCCAATTTCGCGCGCAGCTCGTCAAGGGCGGAGACCGCAGCGGCAAGGCCCGCCAGGTCTTCCGCGTGGCCCCAGTCCCGCGGTTGCACGGACTTGAGCAGACCGACGAATCTGCCAGAGCTGGTCGTCGCCGTGGCGGGCAGCCCCCCCTGACAAACGCCAGCGTGGTCATCATCATCGTTCGTGTCGGTCAAAGTGTATTCCCTACAAACATCGTCCTGCCGACGTTCGAGGAACAGGAGCGCGCCATCGTACTGATGTTTGCGGTCACTAGCTATTTCCGTGCCGCGACCTTCGCAGTCAGCCGCCAAGCGCAAATAGATCTGATCGACGTCGACGCTCAGTTGTTGCAGGAACTTGAGCAGCGTCATTTGAAAAAAAAACAAAGGGAAATGAAGGGGGGGGGGGGAAGAGAGGGGAGGGAAAAAGAGAGAGAGAGAGAGAGAGGGGTAGGGGGGGGAGGGAACAGAAAGGAAAAAGGCGGGGGGGGGGGGGAGGGGAGGGGAGGGGAGGGAGGACATGAAAAAAGTGGGAGCGAGTGAGAGAAGGCAACGAGACGGGGAAAACGAGGTGGAGAACAGGGGGTAGAGGAGGGAAGATTACAGTGTTGGCACGGTCTTTTTAAAATTCTTGACAAACTCGGCTCCGCAAAAAATGTCATGAGCGATCCAGAGTATCTAGCGCTGACCTACCTCAAGCTCTTGCGCCCGGCGCCCGTGCTGTACGTGCAGGGCGGGGTTGCGGGGCTGGCTGGCTACTGCAAAGATGGGAACGGGCAGGCGGCGCTGCAGGAGCAGGTCATCAATCGGCCGCTAGAGTTTCTGCCGCGGCTGAAGGCGGCCACGGAGTCTTCTAACTTACGCGTTTCGTTCTTGGACTGGTTTTCTTGCAAGCGAGGCAAGGAGTGCTTGGCATACTCGCAGCCGTTGCAAAAGAGACCTGCCAAAACGCCACCGGGCCCGCTGTTGATGCAGTTATCCGCCGAAGAATTATGGATCTACAACTACTACGAGACATTCATGCTCAAGCCAGGAGCCAACGAAAACAACTTTTTAAAGTACATGCGCACGCAGGCAGACGGCGACGATATAACCAGCTTTATGAAGATGGCTACGGAGAGCTACAGTCTCTTGCGGGGCATAACCCCAAACCGTCTGTGCGTGCTGTGCTACCGCGACGTGTCTTGCAAGTGGATAGAATTGTGCCGCCAAGGCCTCGCACAGGCCGAGCAGGGCGTGCTACTGCAGCGATCGGTCATGGCACGGTCGTCGACTGGTTCGTTCGAGTATCGCCACTGGGCCTTGCAACCACTTCCCGAATCAATTCAAACTGGATTCTGCCAGCCAGTCCCCAAGCCGTGGCTCCATAGACTACGATGGCGCTTGCGAGAAATTGGCGGGGTCCAGCACTTGTTTCTGGACCAGTCCGCCATTCTTAACGACCCGCACTAAAACCAAAAAAATTAAAAAAAAAAACCAACAGTTTTGCTTGGTGAAAAAAGCAAAAAAAGAAACTATCCGGGTGAAGGAGGCCTGCCGAATAGATTTTGGGTTGGTAGTTCAATACATTAGCCTCCTTAGTATACCCCCTCTCCCACCCCCCCCCCCCCCGTCTCCCGTCTCGCTTCCACTCCAACAGGAAAAAAAGACAAGGCGCTCGCGCACGCGTGTGTGTGTGTGTAGCAACCAGAAGAAGCAAGGATGGAGAGAGCAGACAGTTAGAGGAGAGGGGGGAGGGGCGGAGAAGGGGAAGCCGAGAGGAGACAAGGTCTTTTTCTTTGTTTGGCATCACCGGTCTTTGGCGCTTACACGCCACAATAGATACTTTTTTTGGTGAGGGAGGGAGAGGGGGAGGGACGGAGAAAGGGAGAGGGAAAAAAAGGGGGGGGGGGGGTTGAGGAGAGGAGGTTACAAAAGACACCTACGCAAAGAGAGACAGACACAGCACCAAAAAAAAATGGAAACAAAAGTCACCAAGAAAGCGACAAGTCGTCGTGTAATGATCAACGCGGCCTGGGCGTCATACCGCACGGACGAAATCAAGCGCGCGTTGCAAGAGGTCGTTGTGCAAGAGCTGCCCTCGCCCCCGCGGCCAAACGCCGGTTTGTTTGCTTTACGGAACGTACAGACCATGTTGCTACCACAAGCGTTGCTAGAAGCCATTGACCACACGTTTACGCTCCGCATTACCTACGCGGAATGGGGCGGTGATGGCAACGAAAAGCCCGTCGGCTTCTGCGGGAACTTAGATATTCTGCAAACACTGAAACACGTGCAGATCCAGATGCCCACCAACCGGTTGCGGGACATGGAGGTGCTCCCGCTAGACCGGACGTTGCCCTCCCAGTTTACCACACGCACCGACCTGGAGCTCATCGCTGAAATAAGAACCGCCACGCACCGACCTGCGAAGAATTGCGCGCCGTGTCCGACGCCGCGCGCCCAACCCGACTCGACGACTCGGAGTGGCGGCGTTTGCTACGGGAGCGCGAGCCGGAGCTTTACGCGCGCGTACTGCAGTCGTTGTCGCTGGCGCTCGACGACGATCTGCACGTGGAGCTGGGGCCCGCGTCTGGTGACGCGGGGCTGTTCTGCGACGAACAGCTCGAGGCGCTGCTTGAAGCGTTGGGCGTCCGGCCGGTCTACCTAGAGGAACTGCGCATAGTCGCGG
The DNA here is from genome assembly GCA_019918135.1 of Paulinella micropora. NCBI lineage: Eukaryota > Cercozoa > Imbricatea > Euglyphida > Paulinellidae > Paulinella > Paulinella micropora. Next base: position 31,314 of record WBZZ01002054.1, read on the forward strand.
GGGGGCGCGCTGTTTTGGCGCCGGGTCTGAGGACAGTGCTAGCGTACCTGCTGCCGGGCGAGAGCCTGCACCTAAAATGTTGGGCTACCAAGGGCTCGGCCGCCATGAACGGGCTTTTCAAGAAGGGCCTGATCACGCCGAGGCTGGAGTCCAAGATGCGTTTAACGGGCGACGTCGGGTACGAGGTGTGGGCCTGCTGCCCCGCCGGAGTTTTTGACGTGGAGGATAGCTGTACCGTCGTGGTGGCCCGGCCATGGCACTGCACCGCGTGTTTGCGCTGTACGCAGAACAGCCAGGCCGTCACGGTCGAGACTCCCGCGAACGCGGCGGACGCGCAGGACTGGCTCGTGGAAGTTGAGAGCTACGGGTCGGAAACTCCCAGACAATTGCTCGAGCAGTGCTTGGATTGTTTACGCGAGCCGGCGCGGACAAGGACACGGCCGGGCCCTGCCAACCGAGGGGTCTTGTACGATTCCTCCTCAGCGTACCACCCCGGATCGCCTTCGTACCAGCCGTCATCGCCGGCAATCGGCGCGCCCGGGTCGCCTTCGACATCATCGCCGGCAATCGGCGCGCCCGGGTCGGCTTTGACATCATCGCCGGCAATCGCGCCCGAGTCGCCTTCGTATATGCCGTCATCGCCTTCGTATTTGCCGTCATCGCCTTTGTATTTGCCGTCATCGTCGTCCCCTTAAGTAACTCCTGCCGGGTAGATAACGTTACTCAACGCATTCTCCCTCCTATTCCCTTCCAACCCTATCCCTGCCAAAAGAAACTTCCTTGTACCCGTCCTCCCTTCCCCTCTTCCCCCCCGCCTTCTTTGGTTGTTGGAAGCTCCTTTTTTATTCAGACAAAAGAAACCAAACAAAAAGCAAACACCTTGGGCGCGCATTTGCCTGCGAAAGAAAGGGACCCCTGTCCCCCACCCTCACAACGCGCCTCCCCCTCTCCCCCCCCCCCCCAACAAAAAAATGTGCGCGTTGCAAAAAAAAAAAGAGCATTTTTACGGGTTGTGGTCGCCTCCGGGGCAATTATGTTGCGGAAGAAAAAAAAAACAAGTGCTCCTTTTAATCTGGTAGAAATAAAAAAAAAACCGAGGAGGGAAAGAGACGCTTGCTTTATTAATCCTTTTTGCTTTTCTTTTCATAATCTTTCTCCTCCCCCTCTCTCCCGTTCTTTTTCTGCGGCCCTTCTCTCCAACTCTTTTGCCCGTTCTTTTTCTGCGGCTCTTCTCTCCAACTCTTTTGCCCGTTCGCTTGCGCTTTTCTCAGCCAAGGTTCGATTACAGAGCTGCTGCCAAAATTCAAGCTGCGTTTTGAACAAAACTTCCTTTTCCTTTCGTAATAATTTCCTTTCCTTCTGCAGCACCTTTCCGATGTCTGCGCGCAAACGCCTAATGTTATCCGGCAGCGTTGGTGGAGCAGGTTGTTTTGACTTTGGTGCCATCAACAAATCACGTAAGTTGTCAACGTTCAGGGGGCACGTCACTCTAGCGTAGATTTTGTCAAAGGAGTCTGGAATAGGCTCGCGGGTCCTTATGGTTATTTTGCAACCCGGAGAAGGGTCAAACGTGTCAACCTCGGCGTTGCGAAATTCGACCAGCACTCCCCGTCTATTTTCTTGGCAAGAAATGATGGAAACCTTTCGGGCTCTGACGCAGTCCAAGATTAAATAGTGCCGGCGCGACGACGTCGGAGTGTGCAGTACGATTTTTACGTGTCCGATCTTGGGTTGGGTTTCAGGCAGTTTGTCCCATGACAGAAAATCTGACCGTCCAGCGTTTTCGATATTGTCAATCGCCTCGTCATATTCGTCTTCTTTGTGATCTACGTAATCCATTTCACACTTGGCTTCGCGCGCTTGGGCTTGGCTGCTCCATTTTGAAACTTTCTTTCTAGACATTCTAGATAACGACAACATCTTGGCTACTAACGATTCATCATCCTGGCCAAAGACAGGCTCTTCTTGTTGCTCCTGAGCCTCGCGCGCTATTTCTGGGCTGTTCATTGCTAAATTGTTGGCTGGCCCCTTTCCGTCGTCGTCCTGGTCGTCCTGGTCGTCCTCGTCGTCCTCCTCCTCTTCTTCTTCGCTCGAGGTTGTGATAAACTCCAGGTCCGTGTCTGGTTGCATTCTTTCCCCTCCAGGGTCTAAGGGCTGTGCCAGCCGCCAGGCTAACGTCAGCCCCTCGCTCGTGAAGATCGGCGTTGCGTCGTCATCCTTGGCACGGATGCAGATCGTTAGGCTAGCGGAGCTGGATAGAACCGCGGTGCTCAACACTATAGTGTGTAAACTGTCTGCGTTCCCCATCAACAGCTGCGTGTCCGTGTCGGGTTGCAACTTCCAGGACCAGATAAGCACCTAATAATTGAGGCGGAAGTGCAAGGTTCTTCCCTGAGTGTTATCGTCAACCCGTGACTTCTTGGCTGTACGACCCTCCACTTCTGCCTCTGCCCGCGTACCTTTCGCGTCAGACCCGTCGCTTACGTACAACGTGTTGAAGACCTCCTTGTCCAAACTAAATGTCAATTTTTGTGCGTTGGCACAGCTAGCTACGAGGCTCCGGATCAGCGTGCGCGCGCCAAGAAATTCCAGCAATTGCGGCGCACTTGTTTGGCAATTGAAAACAGAATCTTTTTCGAGCATTTTCCTCAACAAGCCGTCCGTCTTTTGGACAGAAGATCTTGGCGCCAACGTGTTGAATTTGGTAAGATCCAGTACAACCGAATTCGTATGAGTAAATTTGTAATTCTGGAAAAGAGCCGACAGGTTATGCAGGTTTTTTAGTACCTTCATGTTCGGCGAGGAAGATATATTGAAGGGTTCGATTACGATTTTTCATCGTTCCAAACGTTGTTGTCGAGTTGAGTTCTGAGAAACTTATCATTCAGCTCGCCCAGGCCACCGTGGAGCGACACGTTCACAAAGGCCCTCTCGAGCGTGACTCTGCTCACTACAGGGTTGTTGACATCACCGGTCTGAAACTCTCCGTCCGCTAAGGCAATAAACTTCTTGAGCAAGAGGTGCACCAACTTGTCCCTGAGTTTAGAGTCTTGGCCCGCCGGAGAATTAGGCAGCACCAGAAGGCGACTATTCGTTGCTTGTATGGACGCAATCATACAGGTCAGGATTTCGCACTCGTCGAATACGCTCGGCCAGCCGGGTCTGTCTGAACTGTATTGCCGTGCAATTATTGCTAGCCTTTTGCCAACATATTCAATTGCTTTTTTGTGCGAGTTTTCAGATCTTGCTATCACTGCCAGCACCACATCCGTGTCCAGCAATGTATCCGAAACCTGAAAAGCGTCTTTCTGTTTCCAAATACGGAGCATATCCTTGATCTTGGCGTCAGAGCCAAGATCATTAGCTGCTCTGTTGTCGGCGTACAGACAATATACCCGGGCGCGGCCCCCCCACGACTGACACAAATTCTGCACTTTGCGATGGGCAATGTGTGCCACGCTGCAAACGCTTTTGCCGGGGTCTTCGGCGTCTATGCAACACGCGCACCACTGACTATTAGACAGCGTGTTCTGTAAGTGCTTCACGTTGGAGGCCGTCGGGTTCACTAAGCTGCTGTCCATGACCACGGAGGGATCTTTGCACTAAGTAAGACACCTTTTCTTGGCGCAAGAGATCGAAGTTAAAAAAACAGTGGACTATTTAATAGCATTAGCACGGTTTTTTTTTTCTTTAAATCAACAGGGAACGCCAACAGTATTTCAACAACAAAAGCTCGTCCAGTTCTTTTCTTTGCCCCCCCCCCCCCCACCCCCCTCTCCCCACTTCCGGCTTGTGTGAAGGGATTAGGAACAGAGCACTTGTGCCTACCAAGGGGAAGGGGGGGGGCTGTACAATTCCTTGGCGTATAAAACCTCCTGCGTTGCCCACGACGATGCTAGCGTCGCTTTTTGTACTTACCGTCATCGCCGTCCTCTTGAGTAACTCCCACCTTCCCTCCCCCCCCCCCCTTTCCCTCGCCACCGTTGGTTGGAAATTCCTTTTGCCAAACCAAAAAAAAAAAAAAAAAAAAAAAAACCACAACCTGGGAGCATTTTGCCTGCGAAGAGAAAAAAAAAAGATACCCCCCCCCCCCCCTCTCCCCGCTCTCTACGAAAAAAAAAGTATACCAAGAGGGCAGGGGAAAGGGTGTGGAGGGGGGGGGGGGCGCCATTTTCGAGTGATTTTACATGCCTCGGTTTTTCAGCACTGAATTTTTTATCATTCGGTGCCCAGGGTAGCCACACACAGCGGCCCCCTCTTTTTGTTTGTTTTCTTTGTAATGCCACTCTATTCTCCTGTCCTTCTTTTGTATTTTTTGTTTTCTCGTACCTGCCACGCCCTCGTCTCCACTTTCCCGATCCTTGAATATCCTTCCTTTGCTTTCTTTTGGGGGGGGAGGGGGGGGGGGGGACGGGGGGAGAGCCCGCCTTGTTTTTTTCCTCTTGCTAGGTGTGTGTCCGCGCCTTCCGCTCGTCTACCTGTCGCTCGCAACACGCCTCTCTAGCGCTTCTTTTTTTTTTTTGCTAACCCCCGCCTCCCCCCCCCCCCCCCTTACTCCTCCCTCTTTCCGTACAACACATCCCACGTTATACCGCGCTTTTCCCTTTTAATCCTTTTTTCTAGCGCCAAGAGGGGGCGGTTGAAGGGCACGTTCCTTTGATGTCTTCTTCGTCTCACAAGCGGCGCCGCTTGGGAGCGCTGGCCGCGCGTGGTGACCGTGCTCTCACTGCGTTTTTTCCACACTGGGTCTCTTGGCTCACTTTACGAGATCTGCTGGCGCTCTTGCGCCTTTCCCCGCAGTGGAGGTCTCGAATTTTCCCGTACGTACAGCCGCAACTGTTCCTACGCCGGGCGCTGACGAAATGCTACCCCGACGCCGAAATTGACCCGTGCCACGTTGAGAGCGCGCGTAGCGCAGACTGCCTCTACCAGCCGACCACGACGCTCAAACTTTCTTACTGCCGGGAACAACCCGGCCCCGTCAGTTTGCAACCGCACAGGCTGGAGCTGCTCCGCCAGGCCCTGCTGTACTACCCCTACGTAACGGAGCTGTACCTCACGTGTGACTCAGTCGCCGCGTGGGGCCTGCTGACGGTGTGGCACGGGTACGGCGGCCTGCGCACTGTCTGCTTGCAACTCTACGACGGCTACGACGAGCGGCCCTGGCTTCGAAAGGCTGGCCCCGACGCTCGAAGAGCTCCAGATCTACGAACCCGGCGCGGACGCCGTGCCGCTGCCGGTCACCACAGGCTCAACTATTTGGCCCCGGCTGCACACAGTAGCACTGCACGGGTCGTTGACCCCGCAGGAGCTGGTGGACGGCCTGGCACGGTCCGGCCAGGGCCTGCAGTGGGACCCGGCGTTCACACCCGCGCTGCGGCACTACGAGCTGACGGTGGGCAAGCGCGCCGAGGCCGAGTACGTGCTGGCGGGCAGGGAGGCGGCGGGCGAGTGGGAGGGCGGGCTGCTGGAACGTCTGCGACTGGCGCTGTGCCCCCGTGGCAGGGCGCCCGCGTTCTTGCAGCTTAGGCTGCTGTGTGTGGACCCCGCTGTCGCGACTGCGACTGACCTGCGCGCGCTGCAGCAGCTAGCCCCGTGCAAAATGACCATTGTAGACCGCGGCCCGCCGCCGCAGGCCACCGATCACCCGGCCGGGGACCTGCTGGCGCACTGCTTGGGCGACGGGGGGCCGCGGCAGCTGGGGGTGTTGCTGGGCCTGCGGAGCCTGGCGAATGGACACACCGCCGACGCCGAGCGGGCTCGGCTCCGCGCCTGGTCCGCGTCGTTGCGGCGCGTGTTCGCGGCGACGAGTTGCAGTGGCCGCAAGGTCTGGTTCCGCTCTTTTGCATTTGCCGGCTACCTGCCGGAAGAGCCGCGCTTCGACCTGCGAGAGTTGCTGGAGGTGCAGCGCAGCTGCTGGCACGGCCTGTGCTCGCTGGCGTCCCCGGTCCACTGCGCGCAGCTGTGGCTGCTGGACGGCGAAGGCACTGGACAGTCGTCGTTGTCGGTGGCGCTGCCGGCGGCGGCGCGCGGCAAGTTCTCGCTCGTGCGGCGATTTCGGTCGCCGCGCGGCGAGCTGGCGTACGCAGTGCGAGAGATGGAGCTGTACTTGACGCCGTACGAGGTTGCGCTGCTGAAAGGCCATGGCAGCTGGGCCGAGAAGTCCGGGCTGGTGTCGCGCTCTCTTTGGACGTGGCTGGTCTGCTCGGGGCTGCTGCCCGGCGCGGCCTCTGCTGAACCCCTGGCGCTGCTGAACGGGCGGCACGGCGGAAATTTGCCGTGGCCGTACGCCGTGCCCTGGTTTGCCAAGGCCGAGGAACGGCGCCTGCTGCTGAACTATGCGGTGATGATCTGGGCCATGCTGAGGGCTGTCGCACGCAACGGGGAACAAATCCGCAGTCAGGACACGCGCCTGCTAGAACTGCGGCGGGCGCTGGACCGGCTCAAGCGCGAGCGGGCCTACTTGTGGGGCTACGTGCTACAAGACGGTAGCCGGCGCCTGCGGACGCAGCGGCTTGTAGCGCAGCTTCCGGTCCTGTTGGACGCGGCACTATCGCGGGCTTACGACGAGGCCCGCTGGAAGGAAATGCACACGCGCATCTGGCTGCCGCTGAAGAAGTTGCTCGCGTGATTCCTTTTTTTTTTTTTTTTTTTTTTTTTTTTTTTTTTTGTAACAGACGCCAACAAGGCTTGTCTTTTCAGGATTTGCACTCCCTGGTTCTTCCTTGAAGATATAGTATTTAACCGGACGATGTGCACGGCCGCCTTAGGCTTTTTTTTTCGTCCCCTCTTTTCCAGTCTCCGCCCTCCCTTTGTCCAGTAACAATAAATTTTGTTTTAGAGTTTTTGTCGGAAAACCAAAGTAGCATCAAAGAAAAGGGCGGGGGAATGGAGGAGGGGGGGGGGGGGAAAGGAGAGCGACAAGCACGTATCTACAATAATTCAGAAATAAAGGTCCATCGTCGCTAGTATGGTATAATCTATTTAAAAAAAATTAACTTAATATCTTAAAATCCTGTCTGTGTTGGTGCGGCGATGGGGAACGAGAATCAGAAAGGATTTGAGGAAGAAGCATTCGAGAAATATGCAAAAAAGAAGACGGCCCAAAAAAAAAGCAACGTTGTTTGTTTGGAACAAGCTCGAAAGCAAGCATGGTTTCAAGGCATTGAGGACAAGACCGTAGCAACGTTTTTCAATTTGCTTGGTATAGAGGTCAAGTCTTCTGAACTCACAATTCAGACTTTTGATCAGAGATTCAGCGAGTTTTTAAGCATAGCAGGTAAGGACAAGCTCGAGACGACGCTTCTCAAGAAGCGTCGTCTCGAAAGAAAATGGGGAGAATTCGGCCCCGGCAGGAAAGGCATTTTATTGTCGTACGCTACTAAACTTGCTTTTCGTGAGGAGGTCGAGGCTTGGAAAGTCGGTGTAGATGCACTTTCAAAACTAGACCAGATGGAAATTTGCTTACGCGAATTAATGTGGGCGTGGCCAGAAAACGGCAAGACTAGCACAATGGCAGCCACAGGCAATATAGATCAGAGCAAGGGGGCATCTTCATGAACCAGGCACACAGACTTTATTGTAACAACACCCGATCGTTTGTCGTACGCAAATTTTAAGGTCTGTGTGCATCAAGGTTTAAAAGTTACTGTGTGGCGTCTGCATCTTGACAACAGCTGCCTTGAAAACCACGGCGCAATGTACGTCGCTTGCGCTCAGTTGTGGCAAAACATGGAACCGTTTCTGGGACCATTCAGCACTAAGACGCAGTTGCCATATAGAAGCTTGTGGCTAAGGTTGCCTGGTCACATGAATGCGACGGAATTTAGGTTAGATAAAGATGTAGATATTGTATTTGTAAACAGGCCCAAGCAACAAACAAATCCCACGAGAACGATGGAAGGTGCAGCGGCTAAGCCTTGACAGCCTTTTTTTCTACCAAAAACTGTATCCAATGGGGGGGGGAGGGGGTTTGGCGCGCGCCGGGAAAGAAGGGGGGGGGGTGAGAGAAAGGAAGTTACGTTTGGTAAAGAAATAGGGAGGGAGGGATTGGAGGGGCGGAATAATGTCGTCGAGATTTTTCTTTTTAGAACAAATACCTAAGGCTCTGTTATAGCAAGAAATAGGGGGAAGGAAGGTGGGTTTGGGGGGGGGGGGGGAGGGAAGGCGGGGAGAAGAGGGACATAAGAAGCGAATACGAATTTTGACAGTAAAAAAAAAAAAAAAAAAAAAAAAAATCTTCTCTTATGATTAAATCTTGAGAAAAAAAACTCAAGAGCTATTCCATGCCCAAAAGGCTCAAAGACTGCGCGGACAGAGTCTTGTCGTTGCATGACGCTTTGGAGGAAGAGTGGTTTAAAGAGTGCATTGCAAGCACACGGAACTCGCTCGCTTACATCATTGGTGAATACCTCCCGGCTGATGCCAGACAAAAAATATCATCAGAGAATTTATCAGCACTCCTGCAACAACAGAAAGCGTCGTCAGAAACAGCAGAACATCGGCCCTTAAAGTTGACATCGGAATACTGGGCCGGGTTGGGCAAGCTTGAACGAGGTATGCTTACTAATCATGTCAAGCAGGGTATGGACGCGCTGGTCAAACCAGATAGAAAGCTTTGGTTAACAACACACAACGCATATGGCAAATTAAATTGCTTTCAAAAGACAATCAACTAAAGGTGGTTGATAATAATCAAGACGCCAACGCCAGAACCTGTATGAGGGAGCTACTCATGAAGGAGCTACTCACGGTCGAAACTGGAGCCACCGATGATGAAAACGGTCCTCGCAGATGTACCATCATGGTCGCAGGAAAATCAATTGAATTGTATGAGTACGAGTATTCTTTTGCTTTTTTCAAGGTGCGACGCCGTAGGGACAATTCTACCAAAGGAGTAATTTTCCATTTACATTTTGACATCAAAACCATCGAGCGAGGAGATAACGAGGGTGAATTTCTTTTACTCTGGCAGATAATCCGACAATGGTGCAAGGAACAAACGAAGAAAGTTGGCAAACCGACAGAGCTGAAGGTTTCCTATGACTGCTGGGAAAAACTCGTGGTCTATTCCTTAGACAGTGAGCTCCAAATCGTCGGCGCGCCTTCCAACACAGGCCGGCCTACAACAGATGGAAATGTCGGAGACATCGATAAAATCATACAAGCCGATGATGATACCGCGAATGGAGGTCTTGACTTAAGAGAAGGCCTAGATGATGTCGAACTCTTGAAAAAAAATCAAGCGGCGCGAAACCTTACCAGAGTCCAGCACCAGGCGGGGCAGCACCCGGATCCAACGAACTCGCAAGTACTCACTGAGCCTGCCGCGACAGGACAAGAAAGACAATCAACCGAGGCTAGCGTTGCAGGCGCACAAGAAGCTACTGACAAGACCTGCCAACAAAACGAGACAAACACGCAGAACCCGCCGACCGAGTGGTCAGAAAAACCGAGGTCTACTCCAAAAACTAAGCAAGCCGGCGCACGAATATATACCAGAGAAAGACCTCCGTTAAAGGACCTTATGCCAAAAGAAAAACCCATAAAAAGAGTTGTGAAAATTAGCAAGGTCAGAAGAAATGGAAAGGTAAAAAAAAGCCAGTCATGAGCAGCAACAGGTCCGCGTTCACATCTGGCTGAAGAAGGTGCTCACGGCTTTGACCTTTGGTAACCAAGTACGGGCTCGTACCATCATTATGAAATGGCTAGTAGAGAGAAAAAAAAACTCTGCCAACAAAACCCCCACGATTTGCGCGCCCCTTCTGTTTTTTTTTGTCAGTTGCTGTTTTTGCTGTCATCTCCCGTTGCTACTAAAGTTGCTTTCTACCATCCTCTGGTCAGTGCGGGGGGAGGAGGAAAGTAGGGACGGGGCACCGGCAGAGGAAGCAGGAGAATGGGAGGGGGGGGGGGGGGGGGGGGGGGGGGGGGGAGGGAGGGGTGGCGGCGAAGGAATTCTAGCGGATCGTCTCGGTTAGTTTCGTTCCTCTCCCTGCTACTGAATTTAAATCTAAATTGTACTAGAGCCGTACAGGGCATTGCCGCTGACCTAGAAAAAGAAGTAGGTAAGGTCTATTGCCTAGAGGCAGCAAAGGAAAAGCTTAAGACTAAGATATTTAGCCAGACGCTGCAATTTTTGGTTGACAATATAAATTTGCTTCGGAAGAAGGAACAGTTCACTAAGAAACTACTGGAACAGATCAAATGTTTGCTCGGGGGAGAAGAAGCCGCCAGATTCTGGGAAAAGATTAAAGATTTTTTTGATAATGACAAGGCCTCCGAATTCGACCAACAGATCCGAGATTGGCATGGGAATGACAAAGCACCACAGAGCTCGCAAAGTGCAAACAAACCAGTGGCCTGGCAAGTTGATGTTACGACAAACGCGGCTTCCAAGTAACGCAAAATTGCGATCTGCCTCCGCGAATTCAAATTATTTGGATCACCAGACCCAGGCAACGACCCAGGCAACGAGCTCAAAGCTAGAAAATGTAAAACTTTTGTGGCCACGAACCAAAACCTCGATTCGTTCGCTGTTTTCAAAATGAAACAACGAGAAAACACAAGACGAGAATTTGTGCTCCGAATTATCCACGTGCATGTCGAGAATGCCTTTTTGCAGAATGACCAAGACAAGTTTCATTGTTATTTATCTCTCTGGTACACTATCAAAAATGGATGAATGACCAGAGACGATTGCATGCAGGGAAAATTGTCGGCGTAGACTTTGCCTGGGACGTTGACAAGACGACACTGTTTTTATTGAATGAGAAATTTCAGGTTAAGATTGTATGATCTTAACACGAGGTGGCTGCGAAGAAGGAAGACGGAGACCAGCAAGGAGAAGCAGGGGGAGGCTTTGTAACACATGACAAAAGAAAATGTAGTCACTTGGAGAGTCAGGGAGGGAAGAGCATGGAGAAAACGACAAGAGTCTGGCGGGCCAGAAAACGATTTTTTGATTCTGCACACACAAAAAAAAAGCAGTATAATAATTAGCGTCGTTCTTTGTGATACATTATTAAACTCAAAGAAGCCTGGCCCAACAAAATGGGAAACACACCAAATGCACAAAAGAAAAGAGTCCTGTGTCTAGCTAAGGTGCAAGAGCAACAGTGGTTTAAGAACATCCTAAAACAAACAGCCTGGACATTACTTAACTACGCTGCAAAATTCGACGAGCCTGCTCAGGTCGTCTCTGGTGACGCCACAGTGCTGCGAAATCTCATTGATAAATCGCAAATGTTAGGTCCAAGTGAAAAAGAGCTTATCAAGAACGAACTTGAGACTCGCAAGATTCACTGGCTGGTCACGGCCGAAAAAGAGAGCTGGAAGGTCACGGTCGGTGAGGTTGACCAACAGATCAAATTACTGATTTGTTTAGAGGAACTACAATTGTATTTACCAAGAGCACAGAACAGCAAGACGCCACTCCAGTGTTCCACCTACATTGCAACAAACCAAGCCAGAAATTCATTTGCTGCTTTTAAGCTTACAGAAAACAAGGACGTACGTCGCAGACATCAAGCACGTGCATCTCGACAACATGTACCTGCATGATCAAGGAACCAAATTCGGTGGTCTTTTGGAACTCTGGCAGTCAATTGCAGGGTGGTCTGCGCGAATTAATCGAGTAGTTGTTAATGTCAAATTTCAGATGGTGTCCAATAGAGTGTTAAAAGAAGCCGAACGAATACTAAACGAGACGATCCAACAATCGCCCCAAGCGACCGACCCAAAGACAAAAGAAAACTCACGCGTGAAAAAACCCCCGCCACCTAGAGTTACCAGAAGACACCCAGCCAGGACATGAGAGAGTCAAGCAAACCGAGGCTAGGGTAGCGAATCAAGAAGAAGCTACGAAACAACGACCGACCAGGCAAATTCAAGGAGCAGAGCCCGCCGACCCAAGCCAGGACGCAAGAAAAAGCTGAATAAACAACAGGTTGTTTACATACCTTTTTTTTTTCAAGGATTACACTCACTCCCGAATTTCTTGTCCGCCTAAGGACCAAAGAGCCAGACCCGCTTGACCAATAACAAGGACTCGTGCAAATTGCTATCCGAAGAGTTTAGTAAAATTACTAGCGCTAGTTTACACAACAAGGGTTCTGGAACAGCTAGAAAACAGAGAGATCGAGGAGTCTTTTCTCTCTCTTAGATTCTTTCCTGTCTTACCCTTGCCATTATTGTCCTAAGTTGGGCATGCCGGATGCTTTCTTGGCTAGGAAAACTGACACAAGAGATGGCGAGCCGCAGAGAACTTGGGCCCAGAAATTGCCGGGCCTGCGCTGGATCCTGCCAGATGTTGGTTGAAACCTCGAGAGCCACGAGGCGTCTTGATAGTACGCATTCCCGGATTTCTGTGGCTACGTCTCCGTCCACTTGGCACGCTAGCACCCGTAACTGTTGCAGGTGAGGGGCCTTTGCCAACAAACTCACGAGCACGGAAGCTCGCAAATAAACCGTGGCCGGCGCCTGCGTGACGCTGAGTACGTGTAAATTTGCCAGCGTGGGCAACGCTCGCAAACATATTAGGCCAAACGTGTCTATTTCTAGGCTGTGCAGGTTTGCCATAAAGCCCATAGATGCATCCGTGCAAAGCTGTCCATAGCATTTACGCAAGGTCAAGTGCTGGAGTTGTGCTGTGTTCTGAAGAATAACAGGGCTACGAAAAGCGCAGTGGGTGAGGCACAAGTCCCGCAAACCCTGCGCCAGGCACCAGACGCCCCCAGCCGGCGCTGTGATATTGGCATTTTCTAGCGAGAGCTTGCGGAGCTTGGTGGCATTTTTCAGGTCGTAGAGCCAAGGTAAGGCAGTTTGTGAAACAAAACCGCGGACGTCCCTAGACGGGGTAAAAGCCAAGGCTAGGCTTTCTAAGCGCGCGAAAAGATCGTCTGGCAGCCTGAAAGGGCGCGCATTAGAGCCTTCGGAGCGGCTGCAGTCAACATTGTACAGGGCCAGCGACGACAGCCGGGGCGTATTACCAGCAAGGAGCCAGCCGGCAGAGTCCAGCTGCGACAAACCAGTTGTACCACACTGCCTAATTACTAGTTTCCGAAGCGCGGGGAACTTGAGCTTGGTGGGATCGACGGAGGCGCCCTGGCAGTTAGCGAGAGCTCAAGCTCTTGCAGCTGAGCGCTCACGGGTTGCAGTTCCAAGGATACCTTTGCTTCTGATTGTTCACGGTGCCTAGCGTAATCACAGACGGGCCAGTCCGCTACGCTCAAGGCACACAGTGACGGACACTTTCTGAGCAGGCCGTTGATTCTTGGCAGATAGGGCTCCAGTACATCTGGTTTTACGTACCGGAGCGTAAGCCTCGCTAGGGCCGGCGCAGCACGTTGTACCAAGCCCCCAGGCGTCGTGGCCGCGTCCAGCTCGCATGCACAATGCAGTTCCGTTCCTGGTGTAAATATTAACTGCCTGTCAAGCGCGCAGATCTCCTTGCTGACGTGCAGCACGTCCAAGTGCCAGCGGGGATCGTCCGTGACGAAGCTAACAATGAGCTGCAAAAGCTCCGCGTTAAGCAGCACGCTGTCCCGCAGTTCCGCGTTAAGCAGCCCGTTGTCCCGCAGCTCAGGCGTAAGAGAGGAGGCTGCCGAGCTCGGGTGGGAAGCAGTTCGTTGTCGTTTGCTTGGTTGCATCGATTGTACGTGACAAGAAAGAAAACAAGCAGGTAGGCCTGTGTGCAAAAAGTTAAAATGCGGTAGCCCGTTCAGGATAAGCATCCAGACGCTATTTATATCTATACACACACGCCAAGACACGCCTCAGACAAAAAAAAGAGAGAGCGAGAGAGGTGTGGTGCAGGGGGGGGGGGGGAGGGAAGATGGGCGGGAGAGACAGAAACAGCGGATACAAGAGGGAAAAAAAAGAGGCAAAGCGGGGGAGGGGGGGGGGGGGGCGCGCGCGGGAGACCAGATTTCGCCTGCAGTGTTCACGAACCAAAACACCCAGGAAAAGAGAGAGTCAAGCAAACCGAGGCTAGGGTAGCGGATAAAGAAGGAGAAGCTACGAAAACAAAGACCGACCAGGCAAATTCAAGGAGCAGAGCCCGCCGACCCAAGCCAGGACGCAAAAAAAAGCTGAATAAACAACAGGTTGTTTACATACCTTTTTTTTTCAAGGATTACACTCACTCCCGAATTTCTTGTCCGCCTAAGGACCAAAGAGCCAGACCCGCTTGACCAATAACAAGGACTCGTGCAAATTGCTATCCGAAGAGTTTAGTAAAATTACTAGCGCTAGTTTACACAACAAGGGTTCTGGAACAGCTAGAAAACAGAGAGATCGAGGAGTCTTTTCTCTCTCTCTCTTAGATTCTTTCCTGTCTTACCCTTGCCATTATTGTCCTAAGTTGGGCATGCCGGATGCTTTCTTGGCTAGGAAAACTGACACAAGAGATGGCGAGCCGCAGAGAACTTGGGCCCAGAAATTGCCGGGCCTGCGCTGGATCCTGCCAGATGTTGGTTGAAACCTCGAGAGCCACGAGGCGTCTTGATAGTACGCATTCCCGGATTTCTGTGGCTACGTCTCCGTCCACTTGGCACGCTAGCACCCGTAACTGTTGCAGGTGAGGGGCCTTTGCCAACAAACTCACGAGCACGGAAGCTCGCAAATAAACCGTGGCCGGCGCCTGCGTGACGCTGAGTACGTGTAAATTTGCCAGCGTGGGCAACGCTCGCAAACATATTAGGCCAAACGTGTCTATTTCTAGGCTGTGCAGGTTTGCCATAAAGCCCATAGATGCATCCGTGCAAAGCTGTCCATAGCATTTACGCAAGGTCAAGTGCTGGAGTTGTGCTGTGTTCTGAAGAATAACAGGGCTACGAAAAGCGCAGTGGGTGAGGCACAAGTCCCGCAAACCCTGCGCCAGGCACCAGACGCCCCCAGCCGGCGCTGTGATATTGGCATTTTCTAGCGAGAGCTTGCGGAGCTTGGTGGCATTTTTCAGGTCGTAGAGCCAAGGTAAGGCAGTTTGTGAAACAAAACCGCGGACGTCCCTAGACGGGGTAAAAGCCAAGGCTAGGCTTTCTAAGCGCGCGAAAAGATCGTCTGGCAGCCTGAAAGGGCGCGCATTAGAGCCTTCGGAGCGGCTGCAGTCAACATTGTACAGGGCCAGCGACGACAGCCGGGGCGTATTACCAGCAAGGAGCCAGCCGGCAGAGTCCAGCTGCGACAAACCAGTTGTACCACACTGCCTAATTACTAGTTTCCGAAGCGCGGGGAACTTGAGCTTGGTGGGATCGACGGAGGCACCCTGGCAGTTCACTAGCGAGAGCGTAAGCCTCGCTAGGGCCGGCGCAGCACGTTGTACCAAGCCCCCAGACGTCGTGGCCGCATCCAGCTCGCATGCACAATGCAGTTCCGTTCCTGGTGTAAATATGAACTGCCTGTCAAGCGCGCAGATCTCCTTGCTGACGTGCTGCAGCACGTCCAAGTGCCAGCGCGGATCGTTCGTGACGAAGCTAACAATGAGCTGCAAAAGCTCCGCGTTAAGCAGCACGTCGTCCCACAGCTCAGGCGTAAGAGAGGAGGCTGCCGAGCTCGGGTGGGAAGCAATTCGTTGTCGTTTGCTTGGTTGCATCGATTGTACGTGACAAGAAAGAAAACAAGCAGGTAGGCCTGTGTGCAAAAAATTAAAAGTGCGGTAGCCCGTTCAGGATAAGCATCCAGACGCTATTTATATCTATACATACACGCCAAGACACGCCTCAGACAAAAAAAAAAAGAGAGAGCGAGAGAGGTGTGGTGCAGGGGGGAGAGGGAAGATGGGTGGGAGAGACAGAAACAGCAGATACAAGAGGAAAAAAAAAGAGGCAAAGCGGGGGGGGGGGGGGGGCGCGGGAGACCAGATTTCTTAGCAAACAAAGAGCACGAACCAAACACTCTTATTTCGCCTGCTCCTTGTTTGCTAACCCCCCCCCCCCCCCCCCACCCTCCGCAAGACACGAAGGCAGGCGTGAGTGACCGGGAGAGGGAGAGCCTGACAGATTATGTTTCTGATGCCAAAAAAAAATCCGTTCCGTCCTTGTTATTGCCACCCTCTCCCCCTGCCTGGAAGTTCAACGCTCCTACGTTTTTTCTGCCTACCGATCTGTTTTTTTGCTTAGGAGTGCCGCCTGTTAAAAGGCTTTTTTTTTCCGAGTAGTTTTTTTCTCAAGCACAGCCCAAAAAAAAACCAAAAAGAGTCAGAACTTTTTTTTTTAATGCTGAGATGAGCGATCCAGTCGAGTTTGTGTCGTTCGTCCGGTTCGTGACGGCTAGGCCCTTCAATGCGGAGCGCTGGGGTCCGGTGCGCACCGTCCGCTCGGCCGAGCAATCTTGTGAGGCCGCGAGACATTTCCTGCATTTTGCGAAAAGACACAGGTTGCAGCAGCTGTTCTTTGAAACGGAGTACGGAGTGTGGCGCACGACGTTGCGGGGTCTGTTGCGCAGGTGGGTCCGACAGTTGCAAACAGAATGCCAGGTTAGCTGGGAGGGTTGCCACCTGGCCGTTTCCTATCTCAGGCCCATCGTCGTGTACGCCGCGCTGCCGCGCCAACGGCGCGCGGTTGACCTGCGCGCCGTTTGCTTGGCCATCTTCACGCCCGTCCTGCGGCAGCTGCGCCTGCTGTCCAGGGCCGAGTTAGCGTACCACCCCAAAGAACAACATTTGCAGCTGACGTTCTGGGACCTGCAGGCGGCGCGGACCGTCGCGGGCGGCAGGTTTGTGACAAGGTACGGCGCGCGGGCGCCCTGCGCCGAGCTCGTCAGGGCGCTGGCAGCGTCGGCGCAGGGGCGCGCGCGCTACGAGGCGCTGCGCGACCTCGTACTGCTGTGCTTTGCCTCCCTCAGCCCACAGCCGCGCGCCGAGATCGTGCGGCGCCTGCGGTTCGGCGTGTCGCTGCGCAGGTCGCGCTCCCGGTGGTGGCTCGACCTCAGCGACCCGCTTGAGCCAGCGAGCAGGCACAAGACGTCGATCTACTACTACAAGCGCCACTACCGCCTGCCGCTCCCGCAGCAACAATTAGTAGTGAGCGGCCGCGTGGTGCCACTGTTCGTGAGGGCGCTGGACGAGTGGCGGTGGTGGGGCGGGGCACTCGGCGCGTCGGACTTCGTGTTCTGCGAGCGCTACCCGCTCGGCGCCGACCCCGCTCTGCCGGCCGCAACCGTTTTGCCCTTCTGTGCGCGGCTGCCGCACGACGAGACGCCGACGGTGCCTCCCGCGCGGGTAGACGCGTGGCTAGTGCGGGTGCTCGGGGAGCATTGCGGCGCGCGCGACGGCGCTGCGTGCCTTCCATCTGCGCAAACTGAACGAGACGTTCTTAGCACAGGTAGTAGCTTCGAATTCGCCCGAGCTCGGCGCGCGGCTGCCGTACGTGCTGAACACGCAGTCGATGCGCGAGACGTTCGCCTGGTGCGAGCAGCACTAGAGGTGGCCGAACGCCAGTACGTGCAGTTCCCTGTGTTTCGGGAGGCGTTGCGCAGCCGCGTGCGGGCGTGGGAGTTCATGTGTCGTTCGTTTGAATACGAGCAAGGACAGCTTAGGCTGCAGCCGTGGCTCGCACGAGAGTGGGCGCGCGCCGATCCCAACTTCACTGGGTCAGCGCACACAGTGAGGAGGCCGCACACACCACCTCCTCCCACAGTCCCGCGCGCCAGAAGCAGAGGCCGCCGGGCGTCCTTCTAACAGAGAGAGAGAGAGAGAGAGAGAGAGAGAGAGAGAGAAAAGACCGCCAAAAGAAAAAAGCACGGGAAAAAAAAGATAGAGGGAAGGATAGGGGGAAAGTGGGGGGAGGGGGGCGGGGGCTTTTTTTTGGTGCGCAAGAAAAGGAACAACACAACAACAACAACAAAAAAAGAGGGAGGGGGGGCGGTGGGAGGAGAAAGCAAGAGCTTTGCTACAAAGAAAAACCATGCGGGTGGAAGTGGTTGGTTGGAGGTTCTAATTGTAGGTTTTAATTTTTTTTGTTTGTTAAAAAAAAAACAGCTAGAAAAAAAAGAGGCGTTGGTTTCCGCCCCGTTATCTTTCTCTGAGACCAGTTGAAACCTCTCTCTCTCTCTCCCAATTTTTTTTTAAAGAATTGTCGTTCTACTCAAGGCCTTGCCAATCATAGTCGCGATCCCCTATGTTCGGGGGGGCTGAGCATGTGTTATACTTTGTGCATAATCTATTTCCTCCCGAAAAGGTAAATCTCTGGCCTGCATAATCAGGCTTTCCAGACTTCTGACCAAAGCCAGACCCCGCGGGCAGTACCCTCCGACGTAAATCCAGGCGCCTTTGTTCTTGTATTGTCGCGAAATTGCGATATAGCGCCTCCAGCACTTTTCGTCCAACAGAAACTGCTCAAGGCTCACACTTTGTAAGTCGAGCGTGATCTGTAGCGTAAGAGGCATCTGTGGCTGTTGCTTGGCCTCGATTTTCAGGTTGACAGGTGTGCCATCGTACGGAATTGCGAAGAATGCCTTGCTCTGGCAACCAAGCCTGTCACAGGCGTGTTGCAGAAAACTCGTTAACCTGGCGTTGAATTCGTTGTAGGCCGGGCCCTGCAGACGCTCCGGCCTGTAACGCCAGGAATTCCAGAACAGAGAGCCCTCCCGGCAGTACCGATCAGTGTCTGCAAAAACGATGTTAGCCGCCGCCAGCTCCGCGAGCTGCACCGGGGAGATATTTTTGCCACGAAATGACAGCGGGGGCCTGGCACCATAACCGTCATCTTCGCGTTGGCCGGCCAGCTCGACGTCGAGTTGGCCGGTCGAATCTAACAGCAGCTTGGCGCCGGTGAGCCAGACGTCTTCTGCCGCGCCGACGCCGGGTTGCACCCGCAGCCTGATGACCGTGCTGTCATCTATCAGTGCTTCGAGTTTTCTGCAGCGCTTTTGGTGTTTTGCTTCGTTTGGTTCCTCCTGGTGCGCGTGTTCGGCGTAGGTCTTGAGCAGAGACTCGTTCCAAAAAGGACAGGGAGTGCCCCAGGAACTCCAGAAGTTGTAGGCCGCCGAGCAGTAGAATTGCAGATCCTTCCACAACAGCTTGGCGGGGAACTTCCTGATGTCACGCAGCACGTCGTGCACGTGTGGTGGGTTGTCTTGGATCTTGTCCTTGAGACGTACGGTCATTTTCTCGGCGTTCGCGGAGGCAACCAGGAAGCACTTCTGGTTCTTATCAACCGCTACGCCCCAAACAGTGTACTCTTTGTTTTTGTAATCAAATGCAAACGTCGGCTGAAACTCGGCCCAATGTATCCCGCACTTGTGCTCCACGGCACATCGCTCGCAACATGTGCGCTCAAGCGATTTCGCCTTGCCGTCCTCCGTAATGGCACACATTGTATAACGCTTTGTTCCTTCATGCCCTTCGCATTGCGTTTGCAACAAATGTCTGTGCTGCTGGTACGCAACCAGCAGTTGGGCGCTGAACACGGGCACCTCCTCGCGTGCGTGAACAAAGATCGGGGACCATTTTTCGTAATCTTCTATCATGTCTTCGTACCGCTGTGCATACGGTTCTGGATAAAGTGCTTGTATGTACTGAGCGCACTGGTCTGCGACCAGCGACTCGAATTCCTTGATTAGTTTTTGCGCGGACGGACAGTACTCCAGGAAACCCATCCAGTCGTTGAAGTTGTACCGCATTGCTTGATTGATGTACTGCCTCCAGTACTCGCCCCCGTCAACGCTACCCTCACCCTGCAGGAATTTGTAGGCGTCCATCGCATCCTTGCCGATCGTGACCTGCAGCGCCGCGGCGCCGTTTTTGCGGTAGGCCTTTAGTTCGATCAAACCCCCGTTGGGGGGCAAGCTCACAATCAAGTGCTCTTCACAGTGTTTGCTGCAGCCCGCGGTTTTTTCGTGTGCCAGGAGCTCGCCGAGGGCAGTCTCGAACTCATGCGGGCAGGCGCGTAGTGGTTGTAAGTTCTTGGGCCAAGAGTCCCAGAA
Source organism: Paulinella micropora (assembly GCA_019918135.1). Classification (NCBI taxonomy): domain Eukaryota; phylum Cercozoa; class Imbricatea; order Euglyphida; family Paulinellidae; genus Paulinella; species Paulinella micropora. The sequence continues at coordinate 51,234 of WBZZ01002054.1, forward strand.
GCCAAACCTGACTGCACAGTCTTTCGCCTGCTTGGATAGCTTCAGGGCACCAATGTCTGCGAGTTGTGACGGCGTCAAATCTCTGCAGGGCACCTGGGCCGATTCTTTTCCGTCCTTTTCCTGGCACTCGAGCACGACCTGGCCGGCCTGGACACAAACACTAGAAACGTTGTAGACCCTCTCTCCTGCACCGTCGCCGGCCAGTTTCAGCGAGAGACGATGACGCCTGAGCAGGTCTACGGGCAGCTTAAGACACGCGCGCGATCTTGCATCCAGTTTTTTCTTTTTGGTGGGACGGGCTTGCTGATCATTTCCTAGAACTGCAGCAGCACACGTGTGCTGCGCCAAGCACGCTGCTAACAAACTTGGGTCCCAGACGACGCCGCGAATGCCCCAACTGTTCCAGAAATGCCAGCCGTCCTTGCAATACCCGTCCAGGTCGTGCCACAAGATTTGTCCTGGCAAGGCCTGCATCTGCTCGACAAAAGCGAGAATGTTGGCCGGTTGGGCTTGGCAGTTAAAGTAAACCAGCTGTGCCGGAGGCTCGACTTTTGCATCGATCGCTTTGAAGGCGACCCCACAACCGTTATTCTGGACCCACGCGTACACGGCTTTGTACTGGGCTGACCTTCCTTGGACGACGGTAAATTCTACCTTAAGGTCCACGGCGAAACTGGAGAAACGCGTCCTGCACCTGCAGTCAGCGGCACAGCTCTTGCAGCCGGTTGCATCTTGTGTCCGGACACCTTCTCTTTCGTTAACCAAGAGCAGCTTGTACTTGCCTTAACCCGTGCACTGTCGGTTACGAGTATGTTCATGCTTTAGGTATTTTTGCCTGAGCTCAGGGCTGAACGGTTGCGGCGGGTTTGCGGCCATGCTCTAAAAACAGCGAAATCAGCAGGCAAAACGCTTGGAAAAATCAGCAAGAAAAAAAAACAAAGTAGGGGGGGGGGGACGCTGCCACTATTTTTTTCTTTTTTTATTGTTATTTTTTGTTTACTGGAAAGCTTTCTTTAAAAAAAAACAATTAGTTACAGGGGCAAGAGAGCGGGGAGGTTTTTTTTTCCTTTGCCTGCTAACTCCGTGCCCCCCCCCCCCCCCCTTCTCTCACTCTCTGGCAGTACCCCGTCACGACCCCCCGCCTCCTCTCCCCTTTTCTTTTTTTTGGGGAGGAGGCGGGGGAGTCGTGGGGGGGGGGGGGGGGGGGGGAGTTTGACTGGAACCGCCCTTGGTCTCCTTTTCTTTCTCAAATTCTTTTTATTTTAGGCCTTCTGTGGTACAGAGGGGGGTTTTTTTTTTGGGTTTGAAGCAAGGCGAAGGGATAAAATTCTTCCCTTTGTACGAGACTTTTTGTTTGTTGACAAGAGGTTTTTGTTTAATCTTTAACTGAAGCTTTTTTTGTTCTTTTTGTAATAACACAAGCTATCCAGTAGTTAACTTCGGTCTTAGATTAGCTTTGCATCTTCACTGCTGCTCTTCATAAATTTTAAAAAAAGGCAAGCGGGGTCAGGGTGTTATTTGTAAATTAACGTAGTTCGACGTGCCATCAGGGCCCCGAACATAATTGCAGTTCGCGTTCGCATCAGCGCGCGTCACTAAAGACCAGAACTTACTACCATCTAACGCCTTTAGTTTGTTAGAAATCAATTTAGTGTTGCATCCCAGTGTTTGGGAATCCACAGTGGTATATCCGCCTAGTCGCGCCGAATTCGTCACGAGGCACTGCGAACTGTCTCCCTGCCAATATATAGGAGCCGTATTAACGTCTGGACCAGGAATTACGAACTGCCTGTCCAGCAGACTGCCATACAACCCACAGTCGCACAAGAGAATGTAGCTGCTGACAGGGTCCCTGGTTAGGCACTTGCCGTTTGCTTGCAACACGACCGGGAAGAGAGGTGAAGTGGTGGCAGTAACGGAAGGGCTTGCAGTAATGGTCGAGGTCAGCGATAGGCTGGAGCTTAAGCTCCTACTCGCTGATGCTGTCGGGCTTGTAGACGTTGAACTGCTCTGCGTCACTGACGGCGTGACTGAGCTAGTTAGCGTCACGGACGGCGTGACTGAAATGGTGGGAGTCGCTGACTGCGTCGGGTTTTGTATCAGAAGATACAGCGCGGTCCCGTCGCTGCCGCACGGCAGAACCGTAATCTCTGCCGTGGTGCCGCCGACGCTGACGCAGCCGCCTGAGATTGCCAGCTGGTACAGCGGACCGCCGAACATTGCCGACACGTTGCGCGAGCCCGCCGGCGCTACTTGACTCAGCTCGAACCACTCGCTCGAGCCACCAGTTGATGCGGTGGTCGTGACGGTTGTGCCGTTGCCGTACCACTTGTTGCTGTTAACTCCGTAGTTGGCAAAGACAATTGAGTACCGGAGGCGGTCCGCGTCGGACAGAAGCGTACACCACTGCGCCTGGCGGCTTCCGGCATCCAACCCGCCGCGCGGGTCCAGCGGTATAGATGCCAGCGTCGTGGCCACGCGGCCGGTAGGCCCGAGCCACAGCAGCTCCTCGCCGCTCGCGCCGGCCAGCAGCCGGGACACGACCAGGTTCACGTAGCCCTGCGTCGTCTCGTACACCAGCGGCCGCGGCGTCACCGACGCGGACGGCGTGCGCGACGCCGTGATCGACGTGGACAGTGTAATGGACCGTGTCACCGAGACCCTCATATCGAACGGCGCGAACACGACGTAATCGTAGCCCGCTCCCGCAGCATAAGTCCAGAGCGCGTACCTCCCCGGAGCAATAGGACCACAGCAAAACAAACTGACGGCGACACGCCCCGACTGAACGCAATACATCGACCCGTCAGAGCTAATGACTAGCCGCGCGCTTAGCGGCAAGAAACGCTCTGTGAAGTCCAGTGCCATGGCGACCGCGTCATTGCTCTCTTCACAGAAGCCGCTCTTGGGCCGCAGCTGGTACAGCAGATAGTCGGGGCTGGCCCCGTTGCCACTCCAGAACACGCCGTTATCCCCGACGGCGAAGAGGAAGGGAGCCTTGATTGCCTCGGAGTCGTAGATCGAAGGACTGGACTGCATTTCGACGTCGATCGCGCTGCCGTTGCGTACCGCGCGCAGGCAGAGGATTTTGTACTTGAGCATGGCACTATAAGAAGCATCAGTTGCTGCTAACGGCGGGGCGCCAGTGGCCGAGACCACGGGATAAGAAGCTACCGTTAGCTGCAGGGCGTACTCAGGGGCGCGCGCCCACGTCAGATTGCGCTGCAGCCACACGTCAAAGCTCGCGCCGCAGGGCTGTGTCAGGCGCAGGCGGCCCTGGTCCAGCTTCAGCCCGCCACTGAAGGTGTACGCATTCTGAGGTTGGGATCAAATCGACCACCCATGTTTTGCTTTGGCTGGCGGCGTACGTGGCCAAGAACAGGCTCAGGATCGGGGGTTCTGAAACCGAATCCAAGGCAAACATGGAGTGCAGACAGCTTTTCTTTGAGCTGCAGCCAAAGCCCACCAACTTATGGGATGGGCTCATAGGGTCTAGGACCTCAGAAGCAAGCTTCTCACAGGTTTCTCTTGAGAACCTCGCGCTAAGATTATTTCGTCCTGTCAAACTAGCGGACCTACAAGGTATGGACTCCCGTCTGAAGAAGCACGGTCTCTGTCTCCAAGGTGATGCCAAAACAAGTGTCTTCAAGGTGCTGTCGTGCGAATGGTTCGGATCTCGCTACTATGAAGACGAGCTGCGGCTAATGGCGCAGCAAATTTTGCTCCAGAATGGGGAAATGCTGCGTACCCAGCTGAAGCAGGATCCG